>VUYV01000058.1:1152007-1237462 GCA_008711295.1 Anarhynchus alexandrinus | reverse complement strand
GGTTTAGATTGAACATTAGGAAGAAGTTTTTCACTTTGAGGGTGGTGAGGCACTGGAACAGGTTGCCCAGAGAGGTTGTTGAGGCCCCATCCCTGGAGGTGTTCAAGGCCAGGCTGGATGTGGCCTTGGGCAACCTGGTGTAGTGGGAGGTGTCCCTGCCTATGGCAGGGGGGTTGGAACTCGATGATCTTCAAGGTCCTTTCCAACCTAAACCATTCTATGATTCTATGATTCTATCACACTTCTGTCCCCACATGATCAAGCCATATCTTAGCTTTCTATTGGGTAAGATAAATAGGTCATATTCCCGGAATCCCGATAGAGAGAAAGAGTCCATGTTGTTAACTTATATTTCAATCACACGTTTTTCCCCTCAAACTGCAGCTCCAATTATCACTACCAGACCCAAACACAGTGATTCCAATAACATCCTTAGCAATACTAAAGGTTGTCTAAAGAGTCTCCCATTTACTGCTTCTCAAGCATTTTTTTTAGCGCTTTTACGGGCACAACTTTGTAAGGGACATTTCTCGGCAGCTGCCATCAGCACAGCAGCATCTCACATATGCTGTATCACTGCTTCCTTGGTAGTCTCTCACCTGACAATTGTGTCCCACAGTCTTTATCCCCAGATGCATGTGGTTATTAGAGACAGGCTACTCCAGCTTTTGGGAGGGTATGAGAGAGAGAGCAAGCAAGAGAGCAAGCAAGATTGCTTCGAAGCAGAGCTACAGCTGCTTCTTTGTTTGCTGCAAGCTTTGTCTTTGTGGTACATGTAATAAATAAACACATACAATCTTAAAACTCCACAGAATGCTTCTGTTCTCTTTCCACGCCATGGCAAAGATCCTAAAACCAAGAACTGCTTTATGTGCTTTATGTGGCACCCCGTAAAAAACCCAGGTGCCAGGAGAGGTCCACAGCCAGCTGGATTGTAAAGGCAGCTCTGCATCAGCTGATCCTGCTCTTTTCATCAGAGGAGGGGCACTGCTCAGTGTCTCTGCACGCCAAGTGATCCCTTGTATCAAGTAGGCTTTGTACCAGACTTCAACCAACACCACAGTTTAGGAGGTCTACCCCTGGCCACAGTCGGGACAGCCAATGCAAGCTGCTGACCACAGTCTGAGAATGCAACAGGCTATGCACAGCTCTTTGTTTGGTCAACACTGCCGTCAGTCAAGGTTTTGAAAACTGAAGTTCATAAGAGATTTGGAGTATTAGTTTTCTGGAGAGTTTCAACTATCAGAAGGTACTGAAGTTTTTAAACCACCTTTAACTGTCTCTGTCTAGCCCCATGTAACGATGGCTCACAGGCATGTTCCATAATTTGAGTCCTACACAAGTACAACACACATGCCAACTGTACTTTGATTACTACATGCTGCATAACCTGTATTTTCTTTTCCAGCCTTCTTCAGATAAACAACAGCCTCTGCTGCATGTTAGAGATGCTGATATTGTAGACATCTGAGCTGTGTGGATGCTGGAGGAGGCCAGGGAAAGGGCTGGTGGGAGTGAGAAGTTCGACGTTTGGAGGCAACGGTGCAACGTGACTGCCGAGTTTCTGACCTGCATTTGCTGCCTGCACAGCTCATCAGCACTAGACAGTTAATGCTATCTGGGGCAACACGTCCTGTATTTTCTCCATTTCGCTCTCACTAACAGCTGTTTACCCAGGTATGATGTCATCACCCTCTTCCTCCTCCCGTGCTAAGGGCTTGTTTAACAGAGGTAGTCATGCCACATTTTTAGTCTTTAAAGCTATGCTAAACTCTGCATTGTATCAAACCACTTTTGACTTTCTAAATGTCCATCTTAAATATATACATAGTTCTCACTCCCACAATAACTCCAAGGACCTCAACATACTTGCTTTGCGAGACGGAAAAAAAAATACAGCTTTGTACCCAGGGAACTGAGACAGAGTCAAACTCAAACTCAGTTCTCGCAGTATCCGTATCCAGGCCATGGGATTGCCTTTGACGAGATGAGATTATTTCAGTTGGAGGGTATTTCTCCTTGCCCAGGTTTTGCTCCCAATTTGTCACTTTGATTTCTGTTTGGATTTTCTACCCCCCTTTATTAATTTTGCAGCTTTCTCAATCAGTTTGACAGGAGGAAGCTGGAGATTTTCTTTATCCTGCAGGCTGAGCTAAACTGAGCTAACTAAAGGCTTTTTTCACATCTTTGAACTTTTGCTTTGGTTTTTTTTTTTTGTTCAAATTATTCACAGCTGGTAGAGAAATTGGGCTGGTCATTCCAGTAAACACTATGTGTGCTAGCAGCTGTGACTTTTGTTTTCAATGCAGTAGAGATCAAGCAAACAAAGTTGCAGCTATTCAGACTATTTGTCTCATTAGGAAATAAAGGCGTCAGTCGCTCAAAAATACATTCAACTCCTATAGCAGCAGCTGGCTGCAGTGAAACAGAGGGTGCATTTTGGTCGTGCTCTGAGACTTGCCTGTTCTGAGGCATTATTGCCACGCACAGAGACTGACAAAGTGCTGCCAGAGGATGTAGGAAGCAGTGGCGTAATCCTGCCAGCGTCACGCTCACCACGTGCGCAGCCATGGTACCAGACCTCCTTCCTGAAAAGGTTTTAGTAGTGCCAACAAGAATTTGGGATTCCTTCTTCCCTTCTTAATAGCCATGATGTATGCAAACCATTTTCCCATTAGGGCCACTGTCGCGCCAACAGCGACAGGCATCACCTGGTTTATCCACCCCACTGTGCTCAGTGCAGCATCCTCCCAGCACAGCACTCACCAGCCCCTTCTGCCACCAGGATGTGATTAAAAAGGAGCCCTAAGGATTGGTACTCCTTGCAAACTAACCCCAAATCCAAAGAAGAATATGAGACTTGAGGAAAAAATGGACATAGAATTTTTTTGTATTCAATCAGGAAGTGTTTTCAGTTAAGCAAGCCACCCATCCCCCAAACAACAAACCCCTTGCTCTGATCGAAGAGAGATGCATGAAAGCCACTTCAAGAGCTGGACCTGTATTAAGACCCCATTTCTTCTTCAAGACAACAGCTGTCATTTACAAATTTTATTTTGAAAAACAATTTATTTTTTTTTAACACCCATTGAGAGCTGAGATTTTCTGGTCAATCTTTAACTACGGTACTCTCTTTCTTTTTGGTATCCCAGTGTATTGCTCCTCTAAGGAATTAATGGCCTTCTAATTTCTTTGAAGTTGAAGTTTTACTTTCTCAGGATAGAGAACAAAGCCAATGGTAGTATTTTCTGAAAATGGAGAGTGCTTTTCTATATAACTGTATAGCACCTTTGTGGATTAGACTTCTTTATGAAATACCACATTTGATTGACTCTTCTGATTTGTGCCGATATTTATTTTGTATTATTTATGCAAAACAGTATGATGACAAAAATAGGGTAATCAAATTATTCTGGAAATATGCTTTTCCTTAAGACGTCACAACTATGGGATGTATGTAAAAAAAATTTAACTTGAAAAGAAAATCAGATACAGTAACTAGGCAGAATCAACCCATGCTTTTATTTCCATTGCATATAAAAATTTCATATGAAGGTATTGATGTACAGTACTATCCCATAGGCTGTAAGAGAGGCTAAGAAACCAGTGAAAGAATAGTCATGTGCAATGTTCACACAAATTGCCACTCTCAAGACATACCCAAAAGAAAAATCAAATTAAAACAATAACAAAAAAAAAAATTGTTCAGGATTTCTGTTGTTATAGTGTCCCCTTTATATCATTTAAAACGAAAGCAGTCACTTTCCTTTGGGCCAGGGCTGCTAAAATCTACAGTTTGTGTCAAAAAGGAGGCTCTGTTTTTCCTTGAAAAAGAATCTCTCCTTTCACAAAGAAGTTGCATGCTACAAGGGCTGGGCATCGCTGGAATGGAGGAGAGGTATTTACCTCACTCTGGCAAATTCATTGATATCAGCTCTAAGTAGTCTGGAGCAACGTCACAAGTCAAACAGCAAGAGATGCTCAGTCCAACCTGCAAACCTAATCCTCGTGTTATTAAAACATCTAAAGGTTTACCACTCTCGTGTAGATCTAGTGCATTATGCTATACACACCTGTACAAAGCCTTAGATACACCTATATAAAATAAAATATTGGTGTTGGAAAGCATTTCCAATATTCAAACTGCCTCTTCTCGTACTTTATGCATTCTTCTTATACAGTGATAATTCGTGCTGCTAAATGAAGAAGGGATATTACAGATGATTGTAAAAGTGTATGAGTTATACTGTTCTAATTCTGATTATTCCATTTCCCAACATGCATTAAAATCAAATGCTTATTAGAAATGCTTTCCAAAGCTGTTTCGTTGCAATTCAGTACTGAAATACAGCATCAATTTTTATTTTTTTTTTGGGGGGGGGGAGGGGGCAAAAAAATGGCTATAATAATCCCTGATGATATCCTATAAAAAGATAATCAGAGAGACAATACAACTATATTGCCAGAAGTCTGGAAAAGCTTGAACTGCCAGTAGGCTCATGAATAAAAGCTCATTGTAGTTATCACGCATATTATTTTGTACGTGTAACCCCATCAGTTAGCAACTAAAAAGATGGTGGAAATGCCCAGCCCTAGCCCCACAGCTACCTTACTTTCAAATGCAGCAAAACAGAAGAAAATATTGTTTAAAGTTAAGGCACAGCCCTGGGACCAAAGACCTGCAGCTTTTTTTATTGATATATCTTTATGTATTTTATACTTTTCTTCAATCTTCCATAAACAAGCTCTAAGGTGACATTAAATACATTACAGGAGAAAAAAAAATGTACAAGGAATATGTATACACAATAATCATTCTCTCACCAAGAGTTTCCAAATATAGCAACACCATCCTGACAAGGATGATGTTATAATAAGAACTGATAATTTACAATTAACATTACAGTATGTACATTACAATAAATACATGGTTGTAAACAGAGACAAACAAGACTGTATTACAGGTAAGGTCATTTGGTGAGAAAAATGCATGGCACAAATAAAATAAATAATGCATTTGAAAAGAACTGTCAAAGCTTTCTGTAAAATCCATTTCATTCAAGTTTTTTAAACTTCTGAATGCTATTTGTTCTATCTATATTCTTTCATTATCATTTTTTAATGACACAAAACAATTTAAGAATTCAAATACAGCATTATTGAGTACAGTAACTTGCAAGCTAAAGTGTACTGTTACAAGCAAGGTGAGTTTTCTTTTTTCCCCCCACTCAATACCCACTCACTGCATTTTCTTATGGCAAAAATATTCAGAACACATAAAGCCACTTGTAAATTGTATTGTTTTAAAGCAATGTACAATGCTAAAACACACTTTGGCAAAAGAGGAAAAAAAAAGATTGTACAGTGCATTATATCCCCATCGTTAAGAAATGATATAGTTTTCTATTATGTGATTGTCCACATGTATGTGTGTATATCTCACAAGATGGTGTTACTCTTGCCACTTACTTTCAATTAGTGCAGATACAAAACCTTTTCAGGTCCCTACTGGTTATTTTGGAATTTATATTGCTTTTCCATTATTAAAGTTCCAGGCACTCTTGGGGAATGAAAGGATTTTTAGATGGATCAGGTTCAGGAAGAAATGATGAAGAACAAAAACAAAAAAACAAACAGTCAAAAACTGGAAAAAAAAAATCATGAGTTCTTTTCATTCTCTTTCCTCCTTCAGCATCTTCTGTGCTGAGGCCCTGTGAGGGCTAAAGGTAAAAAAAACCCTATGACTTGGATCTAGAAGAATGCAAAATGCATTTAAAAACTGAATTATTAGCCAATCATTTTTAAACGGGTTTTTATTCTAGATCTCAGACGCTTAACCCCCCTGTATTCATATCTGCAAATTGACTACAAAATGAATCCAAAGGGGAAATAATGGCCATTGCTATCTTCTTTTGTGAAGAAATCATTTTGATATTGTAATTTTACCAGAATTTCACAGAGTGGGAGTCTGCTAGCTTCCCTAGGCAGTTATTTCCCCATCTTCTATGCTCAAAACTACAATTTTAACAAAGAATAAAGCGGAGCAAGTAAAATTCCTTCTTCTTTCACGTAACCAAACAACAGGGCTAGTAAATGACAAAGATGAACTCCTACCACTCTTTAACTTTCCAAGTTGCAGAAGCTTTCAGTACCAATCAAACCGAGAAACAGGATTCCCTCAGCACAAGCTGGATAAAGGATGAAAAGATCCGAGATTGAAATAATGTGGAGTAAACTACAACTCTCATGATGCATTGCTCGTTTACTTAAAAACACAAAAAAAGACAAGACCGACCTGGCTCTTGCAACAAAGACATGAAAAAATAATGCTAATCATTATTTTTGTGTTGTACACATCTCAGACGAGCAAATGGTTTAACTAGATAGCTGACATGGATAAAAAGTTTTTAGGAGTCAAAATTGGAAATATTACCCTAATGCTTTTTTCACCAGAACAAATATTCCATACATTGTATTAGCCAGTTCTGATTCTACTACCCTGTTCTATTAGCAGTCATCTAGTAGTTCCCAGCCAAAAAAGGTCTGGAAACCACGTTTCAGATGGATAAGTTTTTTTTAATACAGCAGAAGAGCTGCTTTTGTATTAAGATGACAATTCATTACCTTTCTAAAGGGCTCTACTCCTGCAAATCCTAATCTTGTTGGTCCCAGTTGGTTTCACTGGGACCACTTCTTGTAGTAAGACAGAATTGGCAGAATTAGGCCACTATGAGGGCAAAAGCACAGCGTAAGTTCCTCTAATATGTTTGGGAAAATTGTGATGAAAAACAAACAAAAAAGCCATCATACCGAAAGAGTCTTACGTAACATAAAGGATATTCATGAAATTCACTAATATATAAAATAATAGACTTTTACAGCTCAATATTACCATGAGATTCTAAGGTGAAAAAAAAAAAAAAAAGGAAAGGAAAAAAACCTAGAAGTATTATCCAGTGTAGCACGGATTTGTACTGAAAACTTGCAAGTTACTCTTTGGAAAAAAATAACCAGTGGCAGATGAAGTCTGAAAGTGTTTTTCTTTAAATATAATACCTTGGTACATTTAATAATAAAAGTAAGCTCTACAAAAGATCTCTCATTTACGTATTATACAAAATGCAGAGGCTAGTGCAACCCACTGGGTCACACTTTTTTCAGTCACATTTCAGGAAGACTTGAAATTAGAAAATTATGCAATTTCCACAGCTCATCTTCCTATTGGTAACAGAATCATGTTGTGTCCCATCATTTATGTGCATTTGTTTTCCAGTAGGAACCTCAGTTTATTTTCTGTCTGTTTCCTCTCATGATGAACATTATCCAATGCTTTGCTTATGAAATACAATGAATTCAAAAACTGTCAAAGCAAACCAGCATTCGGTTGGCAGGTGGTACTCCTCTGAAAACCCTTTGCTTTATTTAATCAAATCTGCCAAATGGACAGCTTATTAAAACGTAGTTTATGGATGTTCTTCCCCCTGCTTTCTGGTGCCATGGAGGTGAAAATTCTGGTTACAATATTCCTGAGTGCCAAACTGAGTCATCAAAGTCAGTTTTGATCAACAAACGTCCTGGCAGATGACAGTGAGTTGTGACCATGGTTGTAGCATATGACATACACGTTGGAAACCACTATCTAATACGAAAAAACAAAAAAAAAGCAAACAAAAATAATCCCCAAAAACACAGAGAGAAAGAGGAGAAGAGAGAGGGCAAGAGAGAAAGAGACTGCATCCTCATTGTTATGTGTCAGGAGAATGGTCTTCTACCACACAAGGTTCTGTCTGGTTCTCCTCCTCTTCTACTTCTTCCCCTACTTGCTCATCAAGAGGAATTTCAGTGGATTCTGAATCCTGGGTGCAAAGAGTCTTGGAGTCACTGCAGCTGGTGTCTTCTTCTACTTGACTTCCACTGTCCTTTTCGGTGTCTGACTCACCGTCTTCCTCCAGTGTTAGTTCAAACTGGAATTTTTCAGTTTGGCCCTGCCTACCCTCTTCCTGGTCATCAGGTGCAGGAGAGGGACTTTGAGGGATTGTGCTCTGGTACCATTCTCGATTGTCCTCCAGTGTATCTAAGATATCCTGGGCATCTGGGTGAACAAGATCTGCCCACGTCTCCCATAGAGGGTGAACAATGTAGTCTATAAAACCCACCTGTTTCAAAAAATACAAAATTAGGATGAGCTCTTACTCACAAAGAAATAAACAACTATGCCCGTAAGTCTCACAAAATATGAGAAATATAATGCTAGTTAGAGACACTAGATGCAGTACCCTTAAAGGTGGCTGAAAGGAAACCATGCTGTTTTATGTAGTAAACAGGGTCTTGTACATTTCAAAAGTCATATTCAGGATATTGGATAAGGACTTGGAAAGAATTTGTTTTCGTGAGAACTGTTCGTTCCAAACAACTCCACTGCATCTAGTGAGCCAAAGAGCTGCTTTGTATTTAGTTCTGCTTTTGAAGGAAACCCTCATGAGCAGCTGCACAATACTCTCTTTTGACGTGCATGCCACATTGCAGGTCGCAACAGCAATGGAATCCCTTCAGCAAACACACGGCCATGCACTATGTTTTCACAGCAAAAATCTCAGCTCCCCTCGCTTACTACTCAGGAGCTGAATTAGTTAACTAGGAGGAAAAAAAAAATAGTACATTCAGGAATGAATCAAAACACAGCTACAGACCAACCTTTTCTGTTAAAATGTCATACTATGTTATTTAACTGCCTGCTCAAATCAATTACCTGTGATTTTTCGACAGATGCATTGTGCTTATCACACATGGGACTTATCTCCATTCCCCTCTCTCTTTCCCGATCTCCCTGACGGAAAAATTCCTCCATTATTCTGTCTGTCCATTGGCGGTAGAGATGGAGTGGCTTGGTTGGATTGCTTAGATCTGCACAGTGCACCATATTCTGAAGAACCTAAAATAGATTGAACACCTGCGGTGTTATTACACTGGAGAAAACCAGCTCCTTTTCCATTTACACTTTCGGTGGCTGTGAAACAGAATCTTGAAAATACATGTAGTGCAAGATGTACTCTAAACAGCAAAAACGTATGTGATTGGGTGTTTTTCACACTTGCAGTAACAGCCATGAATTACCTTGCTTCTGCTGCTTCTGCCTATACAGGGGACAGAAGAATCTTTTGAGAAAGACCAATCAGCTGCTGATAATTTGAAGGGAAGGCCAAAGCCTCACTTAGTGCAGAAGTACGCTAGCACCTCATTACTCTCTCAGAGAGTCACTCAGTACCTGAGTATGTCACAGCTAGGAATCACAAGAGGGAGTAGAGGGAAGGTAGTAGTCATGGTGTGAGAATGGACAGCTGATCTAACCCATGCTGGAGAATGGGCAAGTCAAATGTTATTAAGGATGTAAGTATTACCAGTGAACATTTGCAGATGATTTTTCTTACCTGAATCCTGTCTGAGTAATTATCAAGAAGTAGGACACCAGAACTGGTCACTTTTTTGGTTTCAACCATAGTTTTTAAATCAGCCAATAGATTCATATGCTTAGACATGTCTGTTGCAAGTACCTTGAAAGAAACAAACAAATGAATGTTACGTAAATTATTCTACTGATTTTTTTAAAAAAAAAATCTTTGAACACACAAACAGTTCTGAGGGGAACCCGTAAGTCCTATGTCTGAATATACTACAAAAGTCTGAGTCCTGTAAGTCATTAGTGTCCCAAATAGTAAGTTGTCATATTCTTAAAATAACCAAAATGAAGAAATGATTGTTCAGAATGATCTGATCACCCTAAATTGATCAACAATTCAGTAGCAAATTTCTAACTGTGATGGTGAAATGGCGTATATGTCAGCACAAAACCAGCTTGAAGCAGGGTTGTATACCTTCTAAAAAGGTATAGATGGTTATTGAAACTGAAAAGAACCCACTATTCATGTTTGGATAAAACACAATAGCACTTCAAACTTTTACTTCATTGGTTATGGGTTGAATGACATGTAATTTATCAGAAAATGCTTCTGTGCTTTATTATTCAATTTGCTAGCAGTATGAAAGAGGGACTCTCAAGCAGAACTCACAATGTCAATGACCATTTTCCTCAATGACTGCCTCTGTTTTTTGGTCAAATTCTGGAAAATGTCACAATTTTCTTCCTGCAGCAGCTTGAAGCCCACAGCTAAGTGATGATTCTCCAGTACTGATGAGTCATTGTACATCAAGGCAAGTTCAGAATCTGCAAAAACAATCGCAGGACAGAACGTTACTAAAGCCTGTGCTTCTACCAAATCCCTTAAGCTTTTTCAAATTCATTACATTCATAACAAGATTTACAGATGAACTTTTAGAAACAGAGTTCCTGTAGTTCACACGGTATCAAAAGTTACAGAATTAATGGCTGAACATCTTAACAAATCAAGGAAAAGTATGTTGAGGAAAATAAAGAAAACACTTTGCAGTGAAGCACGTACACGTGCCTGGAGTGGCAAGTTAGAAAAAAAGACAAGGAAAGACTTTTTCAGAATGCATTTTCATACCTGCATGAGGTCACATGGAAAATATGATATGCATAAACACACCTAAACTAAAACACACTCTGATGTTTTCTCTTCTCATGCCTCCCTCCATCACAACTACTAAAACACCATTGTTTAAGTCGAGTTGCAGCTACCCAGCACTTAGACCTGGGAATACCCAGCTGAGGCTTTCCTGCAGGTCAGGCAGGGAGCACACATCTTGATTTTCAAACCACGTCCTTCTGCACTTAGCTAAGGCACTCAGATGCCTAGCCAATTAGGCCTACAGGTCATTAGTTGATAACAATTGCTTATTTTGAGAGGAGGCTGGTAGGATAGTAACAGTTACATTTCTGGTCTTTTTCTTGGAAGGTCACATTGTTTGAAAATGCAAGCAGCGGCCTCGCCTGTAACACATTATAAGCTTGGCCAATGCCTGATGCCATAACGCTGCCTTCTCCAACAGAATTATCCTTAACTCGGTCACTCCATACAGCTGTGAGAATAACACACACACACAACATCCTAGCAATGCCTGTGCTAAAGCACACGCGCAAGGTCTGCATTTGTCTGCTCACACCTGCTGAACAGCCAGCTCTGACAAATAAAAGCAGTTACTTCTGCACAGCTTTAGCTTCTACCGGGGGATACCGCACAGTCAGCTCGTGTATGCTTTAAGACACAGCCTGCAAATGAATCTGCCATAAAAATGAATAATTTTTAGGCAATCACACTTGTCATGTGTGATATTAACTTCTATTTATTACGGCTGTTTTATCCTAAATCTAACCGTATGTCAGTCTATTCTACTCTTTGTCCTCTTTATCCTCTTTATCTTCTTTTGCAGCAGCTTTGTTTTAAAATCCCTCTGGCTCAATGGGGTGCCTATAAAAGCTCTGCTCTTCAGATTTCATTAGTCTCATTATCCATTCTCCTGCTGTCTTCCTCTCCTGTCGTGAGTACATCGATCTTTTGAATCAGGAAACCCTTCCTCTACCTTTCCTTAATCCAATGGCAGCAAAACCATAACAGGAAAAGGAAAAAGAGAGCGTTTGTCAAATGATCTCTCTTTCATCTTTCACAGAACATTTACAAAGCTTGCCTACTTGTTATTTTTCTTACAAAAAAGGCAGGCGCTAGTTTATTTTCCTTTCAAACAGCCTTCTGATGAGCCCCAACTGCAAAATGCTCAACGTTGCCAAAATACTTTGGAAGGGCTGGAGCTACAGACAGAGCTAAAATGTGCTCAACTTTGTAATGGAGGTGGAAATGGAAAAAAACTTCCCCCTTGGTAATCTCTGTAACATATTATAAGCTTCAACAGCATTTGTCTGGAAGGACAGAGTTACAGTGATCAAATAAGCATCTCCTCTGATGCTCATGCAATTCATATTTGTTTGCTCTTTAACAGCATTCAAGAGGGATCAGATTTTTAGACAGCTGTGTAATGGACTTTAAACCCTTAAGTAGGGAAATAGTATTCAGAAATATCATGTGTGTGTAATTATAAAGAATAAGCTGAAATATGGCAAATATGTACATACTTTAAGTAACTGTAAGTCTATTATGCTTGTTAAAATGTATTTTTACACTTCTTAGTGAAATGTTAATACATTTTAAGGTTCACTGGACAACAAAACTAGGTGGAAACAAACGATCTTCTACAGGTTAGGAAAATTTAGGATTTGAGACACCTAAATTAGATGGTCTTTGTCTCTGTCCCTACAGTTTCTTCCTTGTACAGAGAAGAACTCAAAAGGGCTAAAATCCCTTTGTCTCTTTCATCTTGGCAACAGCAGTTCCAGTTAGTGATGTTACTTGACTGACATGGCAGCCTTCTCTATCAAAAGCTGAATTGAGAAAAACAAGACATCTCTTCTAAATCACTAAATAAGCAGGATCAGAATCACTCCTAACTCAGCTGAATTTCAACTGCCTGCCTAAAAGTGAAAGCTTTATGTATCACTACTGGTACCTTCAACTATCCAGTCATCCTGCTTAAATCTGAACAAATTGGTGGTTTCCCCATAGCACCTCAGAGCCACCAATATATCCTGATGCTCATTTTCTGATTAAACAAACAAATAAACTTTACTTACATATGCCCACTCTTAAGAATTTAGGTATTACACACTGTTTTTCGCACAGAGCTTGATTCACCCTCTTCCTATACCACACTGCTGAACTGTACTGGCTACCAATAAACCACCAGAAATCTAGAGTCAATCCTCCTCCACGCAGATGAGTCATCAAATTGAATTTGACTATAGGGTGGCACTCAGGCCATTAAGGCAAATAAAATTAGATGCAGGCTAAACTGGAGTGGAGGTCTTCTTTGAATGTACAGAAGCAATGAGTCAGAAGAGGAGCTCCCTTCTTCAAACTATACCGCTGACTTGGGGTCATGCCATTTTAGCACCACTGCAATATATTCAACCAAGTGCAAGAACGACAGTATCTACAAATGTGCAACCAGATGGGTCAAATACACAACCCTAGGTATATTTCCATTTCCATAGCTTTTTCTTCATATGTGCATGGATTATTACTATTATTTCAATTTTTGTACTTCTGGGTCAGTTATCATAAAAGGAGAAGCTGTCAAATGGCAAAAGAAGTAACATGGAACACGGAACTTGCACTGACCTACAATGCGTCACCCACTTATACAAGTAACATACACCTCTGAAATCAAAGCAGGTTACACTGGGGCAACAAGCCATTCAGTAAATGTGTCATCATCGGGTTCAACAAAGCTAATAGCGCTTTTCTCCTAGCAGAAGAATAGAGATGGGGGAGAGATTCATGCAGTGCTGCAGAGAACAGCCTTAAGGAATGCAGAACAAGTACACTGGGTTTCAAATTTGGAGACAACATTAAGGTCTCATTTCATTAGGGTTTTTTTCCTCCACCCATGGAGTGCCAGTGAGAGACTCACACGCACACACACACACAAAAAAAAAAAAAAAAAAAGAGGTTTGCCATAGCCTGCAGGGACAGACAGTCCACAAGGCATGAGTATACAAAGATCAGAAACCAAGTACGGCAGCCTGGGAGAGACAGAGATGGGCCTGCCAGTCTGTTTGCTGAAAAGAAACTTGTTTTCCGAATTTCTTAAAAAGGCATGGTTATCCTTGGTCATATCATATGCTTCCACTATAAACACATAAACTGTTATCTTCCTTCTTTTGATTTTTATTTAATCTTCCTTCATTTCACTCCTACAACTTTATGTATTTAATGTAAACCAATTGATTTCCAGGAGAAATCACATCCAATACATTGAAACAGTGCTAGGTTTATAGCTCATGTCTTAGTATCTTCTAGAAAGAATTACTATGTAAATTATTTCTAAAGTTACAAGAAATGCAAAATAATATCCAGTTTAAAATACAAGCACCTATCTATTTACTGAGAAAAGTTACAGATAGAAGCAAAGAAGGAATGAACTATGTATTTTTCAGGTGCTATGTGCAGATCTTGCAGCAAATTTTTGAGAAAACCACTGAACATCAAACTTACTTGTGTTGATAAGAAACTGGTTTGAAACCCCAGGGTGATCTACATCATGTATTGCACTGGCAAAGATTGCTGCAAGAATCTCCAAATCAGTGAACACTGCCTAGAAAATCATGAAACAGAAATGACAATCAGTAACCAACGAAAAAGAGGTTTTAACAAATAGGACTCTACTCTGAATCTAGATTTGAACAAGCAAAACACATTTGAAATGTATCAGGGATCTCAAGAGATTTTACACATAGGCTATCATAACCTTTTGTAAAATCATCAGTTATGTAGAATTTCATAAATATTTCAAATTCGGCCACAGTAAAACAATCCTTACTTCACACTGACAGCATGACTAAATTCTGTAATGACTGAAGTTTTTTCAGCTTTGGTTTGTAAATAAATCCACTTTTATTAAATCATTAAGCACAGATTGGATCATTAAGTACAGGTTTCTAACCTATGGCACAAATTGAACTTAAAAATTTCAGCCTGACTCCTATGTGTTGTCCTCTACTTGGAAGACGCACACCTCCTAAATGATGCTAGAGGAAATGGTAACGGACTACAATGCTTCTTACTTAAGATTTCCTGATTTTTCTTCTGTATGAGATTATTAGGAAGATAGGACTGCAATGGACCTGGCATGTCACTGACCCCAGTCCCCCGTTGTCACAAGCACCCACATTATATAATTGCTTTAATAATTGATCAAGAACATCTCAGAAGTGTGTAGGTCTGCAGTGGCAGTGGGCAGACACTACTATTTTACTGTTAAAGCTTTGCTGAGAATGAGGCCATGAAAAACAGTTGATCTGGAAAAAAAAATGAAAATGCTACTGACGACCAGTTCAGCCATTTGGTGAAGCCAGTGGTGATTTAGCAGTATAATCTGATCTTTCTTCCTGAGATACAGAAAATCTTTCCCAAGAGAATTCCCCAGTCTTTGAGGATCGAAACCTGCCAACAGTCTCAAGGTCTACTTATAGCCCTCTTTTTAGGAAGAAGGTAAAGCAGAAGCGTTCAATAACATGAAAGAATGGTCATTATGAAAAAGAGTCAAAATGCAGCCCTCCTTGAAAATGAGGGCAAATCCTTCTGAACTACTAACGTTTCAACTGCTTGCTTTATCTGCCTTTCTCCAACAATTTACTAAGACCAGAATCATGCTCAGAAAAGGGAAAGTAATCTCCATCTTTCTTCCACTTCCTTCAACTTCAGAGATTTAAGCACTTTCAACAGAAGAATTCCTCAAAAAGTAACATTTCATATGTTCTTTTCTTCAAAACAATTTTGAAATATTTATGAAAAAAAAAGAGATAGTCCTGTGAAAATTTAGTACATGTTCCACTCTGCCTCAGAAACAAACACAAAAGTAGGCTTTCAGGACCAGAATAAATATGCACAAGGGAAAAAAAAACAAACCAAAAACCCAAAAGGTCCTATTGAGGGAATCCCATTTTATCACTATCTTTCCTAAATAATTCCACTAGTTGTGGTTAGTGAGAATCCCACATGGGAAATAATGACAGAACAGAATGTAGTATTAATAATGAGACAGTGGAAACTTAGTTATGCGTTTTGTCACAATGAAAAAGGTAACGACAGCACAAATCTGCATGATTTAAAAGAAAATGCGACATTTTCTCTGCGATATTTACATGTAAATAAGCTTTGATTCTTACAAAATATCTTTAAAAGAGCAGAATTCATGAAAGAAATGTTAAGATTTCTTTTAAAAATATTGCCGAAACTAAGATCTTTAATTCAGAAGAACCTTAGTATGTCCCTTTCTCTCATGCCTGCCTCTTTCCCACCTCAGCGGGGTTTACCTCTAATGCCGGGGTTGACAGCAGGACATGGGTTGACTGAACAACATCTGCAGCATGTATGTTATTGTGATATGCCACATCTGCATGGTAATGGTCTTCTAGGGTCATCAAGTAAGTTATTAAAGTATCTACTGGAATCTTAAATGTTTTCAACAAGTCCCGTTCCTAGAGAAGGACAAGAGAAACACTTAATATTGCAAAGCACAGAATAATCCCCAAGATAATAAAAAAACAGCACGGCTGCTGCTACTTGCCTGAAAAATGGTGTGCATGATGACTGTCAAAGGTCTGTTTCCAGATAACTCTGCTACTCTGAAAACCTGAAGGCCCCATTTGTTCACGTCTTCTAGTTCCTAGAGCAGAATCAAGCAACAGACACGTTGAAACCCAACACACAGATTCCAGCGATTTTTGATTGAAACAGCTACAACAGACTCAGGAAGGTCCAAACCTTGCCGCTGTGAAAGTTATATATTAAACTCTGGAAGGGAAAAAGCTGCTGCCACTGATCTTGCAATATTTGAATTTGCAGCCACCAACTTTTTGGATTTTAATTCACTACGGAGGAAAGAGTGCCTCTTAAGTGGATTGCTCCAGAGGGAAAAAAGCTACAGTATCTTGAATGAACTGACACACTTTGCTATCTCACTGCCCAGTGACAGCAGAGTTCAGCAAGGAGGAAACCTCCAGAGATGCTGTGGTTCTGCTGCTGTCTCCCTGGTTCTCAGAAACACTCTTCAAATAAAGGGGGAGATTCCTGAAAACGTAAGGATAGGCATATTTCAAAATGTAAATCGCTAAAGTTAAATGAGTAATCACTTTACGCCAGTTTTAGATTATTGCCAAGTAGTTAGCTGCTGGTACAAAAAAAAAAATCATTGGAAATGTCATTAAAACCAAAACCAGAAATGATGTACGTAAAATGATACAGCTAAAGACAGGACCTGGAAGGATAGCTTTAATGCTATATACCAGTTGTGCATTTTCAAAAAACATAGGGCTGCTATACATTTTCATTCCTGTGACAGTATGCGATATGTTTACTCTTCATTCTTCAGATATTATTTATGAATAAGCAGCTTTATTAATGCATACACAAATGATAATTTAGATTCCATCTCCAGATGAAATCCTGGTCATGCAGAAATTAACCCTTAAGGCCCGATTCTGATTTTACTTGTTATTCTTCCATTTCACCAAATTTATATTATTTCAAGTGAGACCAGCCTTCGGAGCTACAGCTTGAAATTAATGGTTATAAGCAGAGAGTGGAATAATACTCTCTACTCCACCCTCTATTTTAATTCAATAGTTTAAATTCAAGGATTTACATATCCTCTACCTTGGCAAGAACATCTTCTTGGTCTGTTTTAACTCCAAATCTGGGAATGCTGGAATTAGTTAGGCTGGAGCTGTGCATCAGTTTTTTGACTCCACTGATCTGGGACATTGGCCTCTTCTTTTTCTCTTTCTCTTTCTGTGTTGGAGAGGGTATTTCAACTTCATGTTGTTTATCTTCAAGGGAATGAAGAAAAAGAGAGCAATTTTTAAAGGAATTACAAATATTACAAAATTCAATGTTGAGTTGCATCTTATGGATACTGTAATTCTGAGGAAATTTTTTTTATTTTTTATGTTTGGAGATTTTGCAACAGATACTGCTCATGAAATGAAGTAAAACCACGAAAAGATAAACATAGACCTATACCTCAGTATAAGGAGATCCCTATTTCACAAATTGCTTCATTATTTCTGAACTGGCTTTAAAAGTAACTTGTGATTGCCTGATTTCCACTTCTCTTGCACCTCTAGCACTGTAGAGAGGGTCAATCATTTCATTATAAAACTGTTATTACAACCGAACAGAAACTTAAATTTCCTTTTTGCAAGAAAACTTGAAATTTCTTCTTTTTCAGGAAACACGCTTTCTGAAATTGTATTTCAAAAACAATCAAAACTATCTCATGTAAACCTTTAAAAACATTTTCAGGACTCGAAGGACTGAATTCCTGGGGACTGGTCCTGTTTGTGTTAAGACTCTGTACAACTCAGAAAGCCTTTTGCCATCCACATCTACAAATGCTTTGGATGTAGAGGCAGTTCATGCCAGCAACGCAGTGCATTTCTGCACCTCCTAACCAGAGTAAGTAATACCGACAAAGGGACTGATGCTACAACCCAACATTTTGCTGTGGTCTTTGGCTTCTACAGCAGTATCAGTGGCATCACTTCATACACATCATCAACGTATGTGCCAGCAAAACTTTGAGAGTGAAGTATATTTAGGCAATTGCCAGCTGACTACTGCAGAAACAGTATGGGGGTGAGGAGCACTGCAGATATCCGTAGTCCCCAAAGAAACCCAAGTTAGAGCAACAAAGGACTCTCCTGCCAAAACTGCTTGGAATTTGCATTAATTTTTGTTCTTTTTGTTCATACTATATTTCAACATAGAGTTTTAATGACTCCCTCCAAATTATCTCTTCTCTACTGAAATATAACTGCACCCTTTCTAGTCCTCAAAGAATATTCCAGCAAAACCAGGAAAATCCAGAACAGATGTTTTGAACATAGGAGCCTAGCAAAAACTACAATTTAAAAAGCACCTTGGAGCAAAAGACATTAAAAAAAAAGAACATTTGGGCTCTTTAAAACATATGTCTATTTTTCCCTTCCTGCAATAGTCATTTTTGATTAAGACATTGAAACGAGAGGAGGGTAGCAAGTCAATTTCTAATGACCAGATTGTTATTGTGTTTGCTTCTTCACTTTTTTTTTTCCATTTCTTTCTTTTTTAATTACCCTTTAGCAGCCGCATTTACTGGACACCTCAAATTCCAAACAAATCACAGCGAGGAAGAGACTGTGGAAATGTCACCAAGCTTTAGCCTGCGGCACCGATTTCCCCAATTGCCTCTGCCACCCTTCACTACTCTCCACATGTGGACAATCAAGAAAAGGGGGAGGGTAGAGCGCTGCAGTTCTTGACTGGTGCAAACAGACAACAGATGAGGAGCAGTGACTCGTGTTCTTGCTTTGATGTTTATGATTTCAGTCATATGCACAAAGTTTAGACCCATCAAAGCGAGGTTCGTAAGCTGAGCTGTCAGACCAACTCAAGTGAAAGGAAGTGTCTGTCTGAACAACTTCAGATCTCCAGAGGAATTCCATGGGACTGCCTCTGCTTTTGTAACTATGAGCACAGAGGGTAAAGGATCCTGCGCCCATCTGAACATCCAGAAAAGACAGCTTGCCATTTTGACCCTGGTTGTGCTATGCTCATTGTGAGGGTCTCTTACATTTTCTGTTCATAGGCAAACAGGTTAATGACACTGAAAAATAAAAACCTTGCATACTATTATACTCAATATAGGACCCTTAATTCTTACACAAGGAATATATTTTTGTCATTACGAATAACTTCATACATGTCATATAGCCCTACTTGGGAAAACAGTACTTTTTTTTTTTCTTTTAAGAATATGAAGAGCAGAAAAACCTGTTTTCTAATGACATGTTCCTAACTTTCATATGTGAGAAAGTCTGTAGACATTCAGGAGATTCAGGATTCTATATTTAAAAAATTAACTCGTTAAAATTTTCTATGGAGAGAATGTTTTCCCTCTTCACATTGTTGCTCAGAACCTATATACTTAGCTGCATATTTTGAAAATACTCAAAACAGTAGTTTTGTAGATAAGGTGTTTTCCCCGTTGTGTTCCTACAATTCGAAGCATCCTAGTTTTTTTTATGCAGTCAGAAAACAGTACCCATTACTCAGTAACTTAGAAGCAATTGCCTTTCCAGCCCTCTTTCTGCTCAAGACTGAGGTCTCATGTGAAAGGCTGAAGATGCATTTCCTTAGCCTGTCAAATAAGCCTTGAGTTTCCAAGTAAAAGCAAGCAGAAACTGGTATCTCAGTCTTTTCAGCCTAACTGGGTCATCTTCTCGGGAAGCTGTACACGATGACTTTCAGGGCTCCTGAAGCTGTGCAATATTGCTTCTCCATGACACAGGCTCATCCCTTTCTTATTGTCCGAAACCCCACTGTGCCGCAGCGCTCAGGCACGCTACTGCAGTCGTGGGTAAACTGAACAGACACATTAAGCGATCCATTTAGGATATGGTGACAAGCAGGGTAAAATGTACTTGAAAAAAACCCCGCTTCTTTCAAAAAAGCACAAAAAGCACCAGCTATGGTATCTCACACAAATAAAAGAAGACATATCTTAATATGTATGACTGGCACTCTTTAAAGTACTTGTTATCCTAATGTAGATGTATTCCACTGTGCCTCCCCTTATACACCCTGTCTTTATGAATCAATGATGTTTTGCTCAAAACATGTTTGAGATTTGTATATTATCTTATCTTAATGTTTAAAATCAACAGTATGAAAACAAGTTTTATTCATTTTCACCAGTTTTAGCAAAAAATACATATATTTCCTTCTGAAAAGCCATAGAGCAGGAACCATACTCTTGGTAATACTGCGTTGGGCTTTTTTTAATGCTCACATCCCACCATGCCAAGCTCTTGAGCCACACAAATTCTCCTGGCAGCAGTCTGCTCAGATTTTGACTTAGTGATATTCATCCACCTGCTCACTTACAGGCAGGGAATACCAAAGCATCAGGACTACGTGCTACGAGATTTTATGAGGTTACTTGTGCTCGTGTGGAGGCCTCCACACAAGCACTGGAGTTACTCTTTGCAGTAACTTTCATATGGGAAACAGAGTGGAAGAATTATTTTTAATAAATAATTAATTCATTATATATTCATTACTTAATACGGTAGCAATAGAGTAGTTGTAATGTTACATGAAAATATGTACATGAGTATTTATCTGCAATTGCACACACAGGGAAACCATATACACAAACTAACTGAGCTGTGGGGAAATGGATCTAACATGATGTCTCTGCTCAAACACTGAACAATGAGATACTAAACATACAGTTTCTGAAAACAGAAATTAATATGGAAAGCTACCTGCTTTTAAGATCTATCACAGCCCAGAGAGAGATTAAATAAAAAGGCAAAAAAGGTAACTCCCATTACAGTCTTACCTAAGAATGTGTTCGATATATATTCTGAGACCTGATTGCCTGACCTGCTCATTTCAGATAGGTGGGTTAGCTCCCGGTTGAGCATTCTTTTAAACTGGAAAACAAAACAAGACAAAAAGGTGTGAAGTTAGCTCAAGATGTATTTAAGTTAGGATGACAAAACACGGTCAATTTATAACTGGAGACAGGACATGACATTAAGAATATATACTAAAGTAAGACAATTATGAAAGCAAAAATCACACATAACATTGCTCTACCCTACTAACTTATTTCTGGGTTGAACAACGTAATTCTTAGCCTCCTAAAATACTCCATAGTGATTCAATTACTAAGGCACAGGGTCTTACTACAGTAACTGGAAACTGTAAGACATCTGTATACACACAAAAAATTAACACTGTCTTTTCAATTTTTCAATTTTAATTTGGAGAGAAAATACAACTGTATTTACATAGGACCCCTTCTCTGCTAGGGTTTTCTTATCATATTTGTAAATTAGTATTTATTATTAATATAATGTATTTGTGCATTAATATGTGTGCATTTTTTTGCAATTAATTTTGTAATATTTCAAGTTTATCTTACCTCTTATCATTAATCTACTCATACATTTGACAACACTGCTCAAAACAATCAAAAAACCTTACTGATTTCCTACACACCAATATGAACAGAGGTAGGTTTTGTTGTCTCTGACTTAAAACTATTATACTGCATCAGCCCAATGACTTGACCATTCCACAATCTCAGAAGATTGTCAGTATCTGTATGAAACGTTGGAGTAGAAAATACCCATCTGTGGAAACACCTTCCTTTTCCCTCTAAGTTAGTGATTCACTCTAGGCACTCTATAGGATAGAAGTGAATATTAACATTCCACGAAATGTGTAATTGATTAGGTACTCATCATTGAGCCTTTCTTGATTCCTTCTAGACTTCAGGGTTAAATGATACCTTGTGGCATTGTGTTCGACAGGTTAATTGCATAACACAGCTCTAGCATCTTATATACATTTTCATTGACTATAGCTCTGCCTTGATTTTATCAACAAATAGACCTCAGCAATATTTATTAGCAATTTAAACAACTCTTGCCAATGTAAATTACCATCCGTCACTACTGAATTTTGCCTCCCATTGTGCCATCCTCTTATTTTGTTGTTAGATTTCTCAGTCATCTTTTCTCTTAACAAAGCCAAATGATTTGTGCCATTTGCAGAATCACGTTTCACCTTGTTCACCCAGTTATGACTATTTATTACATCAAGCAATAGCTATCCTTAGTATATACCCTGTAAATGTTCCTTTAAGTTGAAAACTGGTAGTTTATTTTTCTATATGAGATAAAGCACTAGACTAAACATTAACCACCTCCTTTCCATCCCACTGGAATCATCAAAGCCCCTTCTTCAAAGAGGCCTTGCATAGTGAAAGGTGTTATTTTCTTCACAATGTCTTTGTAAGTCACCAATTACCATATTGCTCACAGTGTGCCAAATAAAAATTACCTTTAATATAAGACTCTAACCATTAGCCACTGCATTTTCCTGCCATTTTGACATGCCATCAGCTCAGGAAGTTCCTGAGCTACAAAGATGGAATCCTACTTTAGTCACAAGCCAAAGACTCGGCTTTGATCTCAGATACGGCCATGTGCCCACAAGTGCTCAACACATTTCTGAAAATTAGAACCATACTGCTAATACAGCTACACATGCTATGGGCTACGCATTCTGCACAAAACCAGTATCAACCTCTATAATGAGGTCTGATGTTTGTCGCCAATGTCAAATGTTAAAAAAACAAGTCAAGCTTGCCAAGCAGTAAAGTGACCGGTCCAAAAATCCTAGAAGTATTTTTAAAAGATTATCTTTAAACTTTTCACACGTGCTTACATCATACTTGCACGCTTTTTCTTCTGTAGGCACACAAAGGTGAGAAACAGAATTACTTAAGGCAAAAACTAAAGATCTCATGCAATGGCTTGTTTCCAGATGGTATCCAGAAACTGAAGCTTTAAATTAAATATCGTGTATAGGAATCTTATTAAAATGTCAGAAATTGACAAAATCAAATTAACTTCCAGGCATGTCATCAGTATATCCATTACCACTCCAATATTCTCCCTTAATTTAATCCAGCTAGTTCACCGGATCCCAACTAAATAGGTCCTTGTCTGTCTGGTTGTTTCCTAGTAAACCCTTTTAGATGATACTCAACTTTGGGATGCTGTTTTTGCTGCAGAGCAACACTACCAGGTCACATTCCATGCTTTGGAAAAAGACCATCTAGCCACCACTAGTATCTACTCTTCAGGAACTTCCCTTAAAAGTTTCCCAGCTTTGAAAGGAGAACGAATTGGTGTTTATTTGCACTGTGCTTTTTCTGCAGCTACCTGACACAACAAATAGGAAGGGCTTTTTTTTTTTTTTCTCCCTCCAAATCATAAATTTAATTGTGGGGAGTAAGTAGGGAGAAAGTTTGTTATTGCATACTGGGAATCATTTTGTGGAACTTAAGGACTGTATATTCTTTCAGAATTTCCAACTAAATATTTATTGTATGGATGTCCACAACAAATGGAAGGTCCATGGCAGTCTTTTCTAATGCGATCTCCCCACTAGTCTGATGCAAAGGCTAGTCTTCCCACCTCCCACTGCCCCATAAATCACCAGAACATAAAAGCTCAAAGATCAGCATGAAACCTGCAGAACAGCCTGTGTTGCTGCTGAACATGGGTGTACAGTAAAACATGTCCCCCAGCTTCTGCAAGGCCCTCCTGCTAATGGCGAATTCAAAGGGAGAAGCTTTTAGCTTTGAAGAAGTGTAGCAGCGTGATCTCCTCATACTCTTTCACATGTTGCTGACGCCACAGCAACAAGACTTTAATTGGCACTTATTTTGAAAACATCTGGATGAAGATGTCTAAACTAAGGAGTTTAGAGAACTGTTTTAATTTTCTAATTATAGACAAAGCCTTACAACCACCATCCACATTGAAACAGATTAAGTTGAAAACCATATGCAGACTGCAGTTTCTGATGCAAAACAATAGTACTCTTTGAGAACATAAAAAAAAACCAAGAGAGATGAACAGCAATCGAGATGTTTGGATATTTTTTTTGATTGTACCCTGGTTCAGTATATCTGTTATGTTACTTAATCCCCTGATGTTTAGTAACTTTTCCTTTGGGAAAAAAATCTTTTTTTGTAAGGAAAAAAACAACAAACCAAACCAAACAACCAAACCCCCTACTTTTTCCTCATTTTACCTGTTTCTCAAAGATTTCATTTGGGCCCAAGTGTCCCCATATGTAGTTGGTGCTTCAAAGAGTGTCAACTTCCCACATATTTATACATCTCTGCACAACTTCAAAATGAAACTCTGCCTAACTCTCACATGGCTCCCACAAGATCTTACTGCAAATCAGCAAAGCTTCTGTTACATCCATGAGTCAACACTGTTTCAGCCATCCAGCAGACAACTCTTAAGTTTGCAACTTGCCTAGGCTGTCCACACTGTCGTCTAATAAATAACATTTAGCACTTCATTTGAAACCCGTCAAACAAGACATGAAACCAGCTTGTCACTAATAGTAAGTGTTAAAGATAATATTTTAAATAAGAACTTTAAAAATCTGAATGCCAAATACTTTCCCAGTTGAAGGAAATCAAGCATAATGCATCAAAACTCTTGTTACTAATAAACATTTACACCATACACTTTTATTATTATATTGTCAGCTCAGCATGGGGAGGAAACAGAGGTTTTCGGCTGATCTATGCATATATTGTATTCTTCCTCAGAAAGAAAGATTTTCCCATGTTAAGACTTGGCATTGTTGGAGTAGAAAAATGACACCTATATATCCCTTTGGAATACCACAGCTCTTTACTATAGTCTAGGAAATTCCCCCTGGAAATGGACAGGCTATAAAATATTAAGCTAATTTACAGTTCTTCACTGCTGAATACTGATGTCACAGCAACAGAGCAGTATTGTCTGAAAAAAATTCTAAACATATTTCCTTACACAGAATTTTTTCATTTCATTCGTTTCTATTGATTTTAATGATTTTACTCTCAGCATGGGGGGGGAGAGGGCACACAACCCACAACACAAACACAGGCACAATATTCAAACATTAAAAGTCTCCCAAAGGGACAAAAGTACATATGCACATTTACCTCCCTTTAAAAACCTAGGTAGTGTTATAGAGGGAAAACTGTAATACATTAAAATAAAAGTGCATATGTTGATGAGACAAGAACAGTTTTCTAAATAGTGGTCACCTCCAAAGCACAGGTTATGATCAGGGATTGAGCTTGGTAGTTTAGGTCCTTCTGGGCTGTGCATATCCCTGCATATATACTACTGCTGTCAACCTAGGATAAATATACATGGGGGCTTTGGGGAAAAAATAGGATACTTTTCTGATATCAGCAAAGGTACAAAGAAAAATTTAGGCAAACTTTTGCAGTAACTGTGTTTCCAGATGGCAACCAGAACACTGACACAATTTTGGAAAGACTCCACATCTATACTACAAAAAAGCTTCAGAGACATAGTGAAGATCCAACTAGAGCCAATTCATGGCCATGAAAAATTTTGAGCTCCATGTTTAATATATATGGGATTTATTGATTAGACTTTAGAACATGTTACATTTTTTGTCTGAAGTTCTTGACTCAATAACAAAGGCCTAAGTAGATATGCAGCCTGCAGTTGGTTGTGTTGGGAGAGGAAGCACGCAGAACCACCCTTGGTGTAGATGCCTTGTCCTGCTGTTACCTCTTCCACCCAGACCTTCTGTTCCTGAGCAAGTGATCTGCTGCACCCCAAGGACTGTAAAGAGGCTGCCTCCACTACAACCCTTGGCACCAGCACAGAAGCTGAAGCTAGGGCTAGAAAGTAGTCCACGGACCAAGAGGCCCCATCCTGCCTGTCCTTCAGTTTGAGTGTTAATCAAGTTCCAAGCCCAGTGGAGGCTGGAACCAAAATGCTCAAGAGCAGCTGGAGACTTTCACTGCACTGGCTCCCAAACCCACATGTCAATAGATCCCAGTTTCAGCCTTTCTGGCTGCCTCTTTTCTAGGTAACATTTTTAAAAGCTTACATGAATAGAATACATCCATGGAACGTTCACTCAATACTTGAATATTAAACTTACATGACTATATTTTGTTTCTGAAATATCCATCAATGTTATTTTAAAAAGACATACTCAAGAAAGAATAAACTATATTATTTTACTGGACGTGAAAAGTCTTGCGTTCTACAAAACCAAGACAAGGAACTTTAAAATAGGCCAACCTTATAAGTTAATGTAAAGCTTCTGTTTATATTGCTTATCAATACAAAACTATCTTTGACTTTAGCAGCATTCTTAATGCAAACAGCATTCTTAACAACTAAAGATTTGGGATGCATTCAATTAATATTGAGGTCACACACTGGGTTTTAAATATAAGCTATAGTGAGGTACACATCTCTTAGCCTGGCATTGTGATAGTGGTGCTCATTGTTTCAAGGAAAGATACTCAATGAAAGTCGGGGTAGATACTCCACAGAACAACCATTCTCCGAAATACAATTAATAGAAGATAATAAAGTATGGGCTGAAGCCTGCAGAAATTACAGAAATACATGTATAATAAGGGATGTAAACATATATAATGATCTGAGACTAACATGTTTCATTCTTCCTTAGAATTTCATAAATACTCTAAATCCTTATTTTGAATGTCATAAAAAGCCAATCTTCTTTGCCCCCCTTCACATTTTTCCTGTAACGTGTATACTGTGAACTCAAAAGCACTCTACTAAAATTATGTTCAAGTATTGTTCAGCTTCTTAAGTAAAATCATGGTCTATAGACAGCATAGGACACCATATATACAGAGGACATTTTTTTCCATGTGTAATCAATTACAGCTACTATGCACTCTGCTGAACTTCAATTAGCAAAAAATCTATCAATTTTAAAGGCTAAACAATAAGAGCGAACATTTTTTGAAGATCGGTGATGGAATTTTTCTAATTTAGCAAGTAGGAACATGAGAGCAGCTGCCTGGAAATGCAGGAAATACTTCCAAGTAAATTACAATAAATACCTCACTTCTAGCTGAATGGAAAGTAATTTCATCTTATTTTTTGGTAAACGAGAAAGGAATCCACCTAGCTAGCATAATGGGATCCAATTTTTTCACAGATGACTGATCAAAATCCTTGAGAATGTACTGTAACAGTTCTGCATTAGCAGAGAATGGTCACAATGACCTAATCGGACACAATGACCTAATGAGGGGTTTGTATTTCTATTTAGAAAAACCCCTATGATAAACGTGGGTATTAATACAAGTAAGCATAAGAGATTCAGTCAGGTATGAATATAATGCTTGTATTATTTTTAGTCATTTAATTAAACACTTGCATTATTTAGTTCAGCATAAATCAGAATTTTCTTTAAAACAGGATCATTTGGAACAGTTATTGTATGTCAAGCATAGGATGATGTTTCTTTTTCCTTTTTTTTTTTTTTTTTTAAACACTTGATAACAATTACAAAGGCAACATCATTTTTTTAAGCACAAACACATAAGTAGGGCTACAACAAAGCCCAAACGAGGTTTTATATTAAGTGAATTTCAGTTCTGTATGTTGACAGGCATATTGATTTAATTCTTTGGTGCAAACGTTATCCATAAAAGAGATGAAAGCTTATTTAATTCCATTTTCTAGGAGTATTGCAGTTTCAAGCTAGTTCAAAGCTGCTCTACATAATAATGTAGATCAATATTAGAAGATGACAATTTCCAATGTTTTAATCAATAAACTCTCTCTCTCACACACACACAGAGGCTACCAAAAATGCTGCTGGAACATACTGTTGATAATTTCACATTGCTTCAGCTAATAAAACCAGTACAAGTCATGCAGTCACCCATTATCCTCAGCCTCTTTACTCATGTTCTCTCCTATTGTATGGTATCTCAGTTTTGAGATTTGATTTATTTTTTTTTTTAAATCTTTTAATGTGTAGAAATACAGTTTTGTAGCAATCTTCTTCTAAAAGGACACAAAAGTCTTCTGAATTTCTTTGGCTTTAGACTTGGTCTGATTATCCACTGAAGCAACATTATTTTAAAAGTCCCAGCACAGCTTCTAAGACAGATTGTATACTGTGCAGTTTGTTCTCACTGCTAAACAAGGGCTTGCTTTTCTGATTTTTTACTTTATATTCATATTACTCATAGTCATATCACTCCAAAATACTCATGCTATCCAGTGATCATACAATCATGCACCACAAACCAAGGTTCTTAAAAGGTAAACCAAAATCCTACCTTTATGTAGCCCCAAGAAACTGAGAGTAAATAGTTTGCCTCAGGCATTTTTGATTTTTTTTTTCTATACTACCAGTCTAAGCTAATCAGTTCTTTACTATCTGACACTGCAAAAGACTTCCAAGAAGAAAGATTCCTTCTCTTCTCTCCTAATTCTTTTTGCTGATCTTCAGGTTCTCAGCAACTGTGTGCACAGGAGGCATACTGAAATGAAATCCAACCGCGTGGTCTTCCGATTGTATAAATGCCATTTGTAAAACTCCAAGCATTCAGAGACAACGCTGAAGAGACATATTGTACGAGCTGAAGAAATATCTGAAGAGCTAGGGATATGCATATTTCCTGAACACCAGGACTTAATGAATAATGTATGTCAAGATGCTCAGCTGCTGGAAAGACTTGCTCTATCAACAGCTACCAAATAAGGACCCGAAGGGGAAGCCGCAAACAGTGCCAGTGATCCCTCCCATAGAGCCTAACTAGCAGCCAATAGTATGTCATCCTAAAAGATATAAATCCGAGGGGCTGGTGACATGATGTACGGTAATTTCCCATTGGCCAGCGCCGGGGACTCTCCTGGGCATGGGGTATTTTTTTTTTTTCTTTTTTTTTAACAGCAAATGCCTTTTAATAATGGCATCCCTGCCTGCAGCACTCACATGCCATTCAAAAATAATTGGGTTTAGGTCTCCTCATTTCAGCAGCATTCAGCAGCTCTTTTCAATGGACGCGCCATCCAAGCAGTTAAAATTAGTATTGTGTATATTCATGTGGATAGCCTAGCGGTTTTAATTTTTCATATGGAAGGGAAATAGATTTTGAGGTTTTTTTGTGAAGGAAAACCAACAGAAATAGATCTACGGGGTTTCTTGAGCAGCCTGTGATGTACTGTAACAATGAAAATGTTTTTGGCTTTTATGGCATCTAGATTAATAACTGATCTACTTATACCACTGGGCCAGTCTGCCAGTTTCTACTGCTTTTATCATTTTAAGAGACAAAAGCAGTTATTATTAAGATAAAGCAAGTCATATGTCTTACAATTCCCAGTAAATGTTAAGTTTCCATGGAGAAGTCAGAACGGAGATAATGAGTCCTCAAATTCTCCCTGTATTTATTCAACTTTCGCTCTTTCTGCCTTGGCAGATTAATATAATCAATTACAGCTATACATCATAGAAAAAAAGGGATTAATTGAAAGTGGAGTGTCAGTGAGCTGACTCAGAGCATTAAATAAAATATCCCACCATCTGCCATTCAGAGACCAGAACTTAAAAGTAGAATGCATTATCTTGCACCACTCCGTGCAAGGCATATGCACTACTGCGGCAAATTTCTGAGTCTTTGTTGTATCAAAAGAAGGGAGAGCTTCCCAATATGACAGCAGGCAAATGTCTAAGGATAAGCTGAATGAGGTGCAGCGTTCAGCTTAAGCCCACACTGCTGATTCACTGGAAGGTGCTGACCGACAACGGTCCTAAGGGAGTTTTTGGCTGAAGCGGTTTCTACTTCTCTGGGTGATGCTACAGAGCAATATCAGCAACACTAAGTGCTTGAGAAAGAATCGAACCTGCAAAAATCAATAGGGCAAAATATGATATTAACAAATTTCTTCCTTACAGGAGAGAAATGTATAGCCATGTGACAACCGGATACAGTCAACAGATCATCCAGCGCTTACGTACTTTCATACGGAAAGCATACTGTTTTCCTTAAAATAGGTAGTATAAAAAAACCCCATGTGAATGAACACACTATTGATGCATCTTCTGTTAATACGCACAGTTATGCCCATCCTGGATCTATACAGTTAGATGAACGTAAAACAACTAAGTTTTCAAAATAGACCTGGGTTATTATAAAGTCATTAAACTAGCCTAAAAAGTATTTCTGGAAAATATTTCTCCTGATTCCTCCAGCTCAGCTTTGTAACACCGAATATAAAGCTTGACTACATCTGCGTTGCATTGTTTTCTGATCACTCGCAGGAGAGCACTGCTGCCACCTACCCAGCATCAACAATGAGAATTGAAAATATGCTGCTTCCCTTCAGAAGGCAATTTCAATTATGACTTAGAAAAAGCTAAAATAACAGTCATTATACTACATTATGGCTACTTAAGAAGAGAAGCATGTGGGTATGAAAGTTCGCTTGCAATAGATAGTACGAGCAGATACTGGAAAGCCACATTTTTAAATCACTTCTCTTTGTTATTTTAAAGGCTGGTTCCTCCTTAAATCATATTAACAACTGACTCCCAAAGCAAAGAATTTGTTTCAGGTAAGGAATATTTAAAATGGCTGCTATGTAAATTACACTAGTTGTTTAGCATGTACAAAACCAAGAATCTTCCTTTAATTTTTTTATTCTCCATCGACATAGGAGACAAAGACACATCCATAGGAATTACTGATTTACAGTTTAATTCATTTCTTGAAGGATGGTATTTATAGAGCTATTAGCTAGATAATTTTTATGTAAAACCATGAAAAAAAAAACATTTTTCTCCAATGAACATAGATGTTACAATAATTTATTTTAGCTATCCTGATATTAGGAAATTACACCAGATATTGACAGATTATTACTAATCTGCATGATTTTTCCGGGAGCGATAGCTTCAGCCTCGTAAAACTACCAATTGCTGCGATATAATTTACTAGTATGACTTCACTGACTCAGAAAGCATGCCCTCTGGTTTTGGCTACATGTAAACATATGATCTTCGAAATTTATAGCTGGGAAATTCACATCACTGAATTACTGATTTACAGTAATCCTTTTGGCTGATTTTCATCCTGAATTCCCAGGTTGGAATGAGTGAATAATTAGCTTTGGAGGAGTTTACCGTGGACAGATGAGTGCACAGCAAATAGCTGCCACACACAACTAAATATTTAAAGTAATTCAAAATAAGAAAAACAGAAGTTAGAGATAAGTGGAAATCCAGCAATATGAAAGGGAAATCCTTGTTTTCTTACATGCATCCATCCATCCATGAAGATAAAACATGGGGGAGGAAGTGAATAATGACATTTTCTACAGTGGTTCCAATCAAGCAAAGAATATGGTAATGAGAAAGGTATAATTTGCAATGGCGGTAAATGAGTAATAAAATACTTCAGAAAAAAATGAATTTTTTTAATGAGCACCATTGTGTGTTTTGAAGGAATCAAGACAATGACCTTGAAAGGCAGAAAGATGAAGAAGTCCCTTAATACCCACAGGAAATGTTAGCCGTCATTGAATCAACAAGCCTGCACAAGCTTCTCCACAGGAGTCATAAAAAGAGGTGGTGCAGATCCCAGGAGCTGTGATGTTCAGCTTTAGTAAATTTTGAAAGACTGCAAAAATGTTAATTTTGTGCCAATTAAAATTTGCAAGCAGCGTGGCTGGGTAACTTCAGGCCACTTCACAAAACATCATTCCTGGGTAAAATAATGGAAAAACTGAAATACACGTATTCTAGGCATTTGCTTGACAAAGAACTAAGACACAGGAATGTAATTAATGCCAGTCAATATCATTTTATGTCTTTGAACATGTAATATTCTTGGACTGTTGTAAGGTATTTGATTTAGTACTGTATAGTATTCTGCAACAGCACTTCCAATGTTGAGAGAGGACACATTAAATGGGTTAAGAACCTGATTATTGACCCACCTCTAACAACCACCAACAGGCTGTCTTCATCTAATGGGACACTTTTAAGCCAGGCGCCGCAAGACCTGAGACTATTTTATGGTATTCAGTTTCCTCATTGGTGATCTGGAACCAAGTCACTACTATGAAAATTTCCACAGCGTGAAAACTTCCAGAGAACAGAAAAACTTCAGGCGGGGGTATAAACTATGAGGATGTGGAAGTCACCAACAGCAGCCTCACTTTTTTAGTGTGTTGACACCATTCATGTGAACTACAGTTCAAAGAACGTAACTGTGAAGACAGCCAGCAATAAGGAACACAGTCCATGAATACAAGTGGTGGACTACGCTGAAGAAAGCAGAAACCCTGAAGAGTTTACAGAGTCACAACAGGACATCTTGTAGAGACACTGTGACCCCTAAAAACCTGCACCTTCTGTGACACTAAATAAAAAGAGAGATACTCTAAACACACCATTCTGGCAGCTCTGGTAACGGAATAGTGCATACAGCTTTAGTGTCTCCGTTTTCCTAAACAGTGTCATATACAGCACGTAGGAAAAAAATTACAAATATTATTCAGGGGACAGAGAAAGTGTTCTATAATAAAAGAAAAAAAACTCAGGCTGTTTAACTTAAAAAGAATATGGCTGCTGCGTAGAACCCTGACGAAGAGGAAATAGAGCGTACCAGACCTGGTTCGCTAGCACCAAGGAAGCAGCGAGCAGCAAAGGAAGGCAGCCGAAACTGCCTCAAACCAACTGAGTTGAAACCAACTCAAATTACAAACAAGACCTGTGGATTAACAAGAAGAATTATTAAATTAGCATACACCAGCAGTGAAGTGGTAGATTCTCTGCTGCTTGCTATCTTCAAATCAAGAAATGCAGTCTTTTTGGAAGGTATGTTTTAGCCAAATGCAAGTCACATGATTACTCAAGCACAAGTCAGTGAGCTCAGTAATTCCACATTTATCTGCAAATTGGGCATCTGAGAGACACAGGAGATCCAGTAATCCATTTGGCCCCATGAGTCTACGACAAGTCAATCTATCTATTGCAGATGCTCATTCTACAAATTCTACCTTCTAAATAACTCGTATCACAAAGGCTGTTTGTACACCTTCTACGAACATGCTCTGCTTGTAAGAATTTAAAAGCTGTGCATTTGTGATGAAATCAGGATTGCAGTGAGTTACCTCATTTGTTCTTCCTATAACTGAAGCAGTAATCCCTTCCTCTGTGCAAACTTCTGGAGCTGTCAGCGCTCATACTTCTTAAACTATTTCTTCGTTCTCTACAAAGCTCTGTACTATTGCCATAGCCAGAAGAAAATTACTGTTAACCTAAATTTTACTGTCCTTCAACAAAAATGTAAAGTATTTCTTTGTTAGTTGCTTTTTTTTTTTAATCATTCCAAGTGTGTGCAAAGGCACACAGATTTCACCAATATTAGTGAGGTTTTCATCCTTTTATTTATCTGACATATTGATGATAACAACTTGCCAGGAGGACCTATTGCCTATACACCACCATAGAGCATACAGACCGGACCTATGGAATAGAAGACCCTCAAGGAAAGCTCATTTTTCCCCCAAGATTCAGAATAGGGCTCCTGATACAGAAACACATACTGACAAGGAAGAGAACTGCATCCTCAGCAGTCTGGGAGAAACCTTGGTCCTCTGAAATAAAGTATCTACGTTCCCTTCTGGCTCTTATTAGCAAGCAAAGGTTCCTGAATGTTCAGTCAACAGGAAAGAAAGATGGCAATGTTTCAGGCTTGTGGAAAAGGACAGGAAGAAGATTGAAGGGCCACTTTGTTGATTCAGTTGCAGTGCTTTTGAACTGTCCCACAGGGGACATGATCTTGGTCTTTCCTTCCACAGGTCCGTGAGGGGTAATTCAGGAGCTTCAGCAGAAACATGCTTAGCTTTGAGGGCAGGAGAACAGTGCTTTTTAACTCTCAACTGTAACCTCTGGACTGACTATGAAGTGGCACTAAGAACCTTCAGGGAGATGTCTGAGCATCAATCCTGAATACAAGTGTGCTGGATGTAGCACGTATTGTCTAGTTAGCAGCAAAAAGTAAAACAAAGAGGAAAACAGCTAAATGCATCACTGATTTTAGTTTTCAAGGTTGTATGCATTACAAACAGCAACAGATAGCCTGAAGATATCTCATGAGCCAAATGAGAAGCCTGTCTGAAAATATCAAAAAACATTTTCAGGCTGACCTCCACTCACCAGAGGACTGCAATAATCACCCATGTAAAATCCAACTCCTACTGGTCACAAACACAAGGCTGTTTTCACAGCATTAGCCAACTCCATCTGACATTTATGGTGGTGTCTAGCCCAGCAGAAGGCCTCCCCACAAAAATGGAAGTCTGCTTAGTGCTGGAAGACCACAGCAGAAAAGAATGGTTGATTCATCCAGCAAGCCAGGGCCTGTGGATGGCCTCAACCGAGCCAAAAAAACAGAACTGGTCTGGAGGGAGAAGCAGGACAGCTAGGCACAAGGAAATTACTGAATCAATGAGGCTTGCCAAACTTCTCTGGGTTCCCCCTAAGACTCCCTGATGGAAGGAGAGAAAAATGTAGAACTTAATTAAAAAAAAAAATAAATAGGAATTTTACAAATACAAGGAGTCATTTCGGCTGCAGCTATCAGCTGCCACACACCAAGTAAGCAGCAGGGGTAGAGACAAAGTTGGGTCTTAATGCTGGTATCAAAAAGAGATGAACTCCATTGGTGGCTGAGAACCAACGGCTGTAATTGAAACAAATCCCTAACTCTTCTGAAGGAGCCTCAGCTTTAAGGATCCTAAGTGTAGCATAACTACGCTGCTTTAAAAAGGCTTTCTTGGCAGCCTCCTGGTTGTCAGAATTACATTCATTAAACATGATGGAATAGCCTAAGCTATATCATTTTACAGATCTTTTTTATTTGGGAATATATAATTCTCATGCTTCAAATATGAGAATTTTATGTTGCGGAACAGACTGAGATGACAACGTTATTCTGAACTATTTTAGGGGAAATACGTAATTAAAACCCAGGAGCTGAGCTGTTTAATAAAGAGTTAGGCTCCTTTATCAATTTTCTGTTTTTTTTTTTTTTTTTAAAAAAAAAACAAAAAGGACTTTCTGGTAAAATACATAATTCAGTGTTTGTATTTACTGCCCTCTAGCGATAATATAAGCATTAGCTATGAATATACAGGAACACATCGAACTTTTTTCAGACCAGAAATCTCACAATGTGGTCCACTGATTTTCAACCATACCACAGCAGGGTCTTTACAGGTATTCTCTACAGCTGCAGTATTTTCAATAGACACTCCTGAGCAATTGCAAAGCAACAAAAATTACACCCCTATTTCAACCTGTGTTTTGGGGACCACTGACAATCTTTAAGATGCAACATTCATCTACCGTCTTCTTGCAGGAACTCTTCCACATAATGATAAGAGTACAGTATGCCTAAAATGGTTTCTAAAAAAAAAAAAAATCCCTGCAGTATATAGAGTTTAACCTCAACAAGTATTTTGCTGTTTACAATATTCTGCTATATATTTATTTTCCCCTTAATTCAATGCTGTCAAAATGATGTAAGTGACAAAAAAGCTACTGTTAAAAGCTAATTTAGATCAGAGGAAAGTGGATCCGGGTGTGGCGACAGCTGCAGTTATGACAGCAGATTTGAGGAGGCAGTCCCCCTAGCTGTGATGAATAGCTCAGGTGGTTATCTCTATCCCTCTTGGCAACTGACAGAATCAAATGCGTAACCACAATCCCGTGGTTTATTCCATGAAATTACAATTGTGAACAGCACCTGCTGTGAACAGAGGGCTTTCCAAGTTTCGCCCTAAAAACAATGTTAGAAAAAAACAACTTTACCTTTACTTAGACATATATAGATACATATATCACATCATTAAAACACAATACATATCATGCTTCCATGACGTGTCAATATGCATCCACAGCATATTGATAAAAACACACAATACATCTGCATCACAATGGGAGAAGTTGTGAAACAGACCAGAGTTATTTATACCTCTGGCCTGGAAATGCTTCAAACAAATACCCTGGGTTAAGGCACTGTTTTTTAAAATCATGCTTAAATTATTGCAATGTTAGTGGAAATACCTACTCCACTCAGTTAATTCATCATTTCAGCATATTTCTCAACAGACACTAAACTGTTTTGCTCAAAGTTTTTCTCTGTAAAGATGCTTGGCACACAGATCTAAGGTATGAGTAGCCTGCACTGGACATGAGCTCAGGGAACCTGGAGCAAACCGTGAGATTTCATATTTCATATTTTTCATACCTACTTGATATGTCAAAATCCATCATATTTATGCAAGCTATTTTAATGGCACACTTCTTTCACTCCTCCAACCAACTTTGCAGGGAACAATCTAAAATGAATGTTTCAAAACAGCTCTGGAAAAAGCTACAAAATACCACCACAAGAGGGTCCTAACGTGGACTCGTTTACAATGGCTCGTTCCCTTACAATACCCTGGCACAATTTGCTTGCTTGACAATAATTCTCATATTTTATAGAAACTATAATTTGGATGGAGAAGTGGAAAATAAAATAGAAATTATTTATCACTTCACTTCCAGGACTTACCCCAACACACCTCTTACACGAGCTGCTCAGGCTTTACTGTCACCAAATCACAGAACCAAATAGTTCTATACTCCATCAGAAGACCCACTCTCTGGCCTTCCAACAACCTTTTAGGAAGAGTCCTCTTGGAATAGCAGAACCAAGACCTGTCACATTTGGAAGGGGAAAAAAACATTTATTCCCCTTCCCTTAATGCTTGTATTATGTAAACTGTATATACATGGTGACTCGTACTAGGCAGTGAGATAGCCATAACAATTTCCAAAATAAAATACGAAAAAACCCAAATGAAAAATTAATCAGATGTGGGACAAAAGAAAAAGATGAGACTTCCTCCTTAAAATTGCCTCCTCAGATGGCATAGCAACTCATTCTTAGTCTCATCTTTTTGGTCCATTTTTTCTTAAAAGACTGCTGTTGGGGAGGATCTGCTACTGCTTCTTTTGATCTTTCTCCTCAATTCTTTCCATTACACATATCAACTCCTGTCTTGGAAGCAATGATGACTAAACAGCCAGAGCACTACAATTACCTTCACTCCTTCCCCTTACCTGCAAACAAAAACGCATCCTGCCTCTCCAACTTCTCCAGGCAAAGCGCAGTGAGAAAGCTGGGTGGAAATCTCAGCCTCAGATACAGCCACGCAATTTAGCTTATACCGTATTTTGTGTTTCATTGAGCTGCCACTTCTTTTTCATGCTTTGAATCTGCACATTTTCCAAACAACATATTGATACTCACTCCCCGATTCCCAAAGCACAGTCCAAGCCAAAGATGCTCTGTCAGGGCAACTAATAAATAAAACTGGCAAGTTTTGCTGTAAGTGGAGTCTCAGGGCTGCTCCTCTGCTCCTCCGCAGCAAGCTCCTATGCTTTATGGACAGTTTAACATGCTTTACAAAAACCAAAGAAGAAAAAATAATCTTGAAAGACCAGTGTGATTTAGTACATGCATCTCCTTCATGTGGCTATGCCTGCTTCAGCGCAGCTGTGCGGAGACTTTCAGTCCAAAGGCATTTAAGAAAAGAAGAGTAAACATGTCAGAGGTACTGCAAAGATATAACACTTCAACAATGCACCTAAAATTATGCAATACGAATGCTGAAGGAATGCTGCTGTTAATAACATAAAATATTGTGCCATGGAGATGCCCGGGCTCTTAGCTCCAGCTAACCACCCATGCCCTGCAGCACAGGAATTCCGACAACTTGTACGTGTTATCCCAGCTACGGCAACTGCAGATGCCTTTTCTACAGCTTATTTGCATAAGTAAGATTTACAAGCTACATCAGCATTAATGCCTCATAAGGATAGTCGTATTATGGGATAAGAACACGGTGAAGTTTAAGCCTCTTCCAAGACAACTTGCGCTAAATCCATAAAGGTATTCACACTAGGGAAACAATACAGGCGATTTCTTCTAATATCAAGACGCTCCTCTGCAAACAACTACTTTGTCATTTAAGTACCATGAAAAGAGAAACAGGATTTTTTTTTCCAAAAAAGTATTTGTAGGAAATTCTAACACTTCCCTTCTTACTGAATGGAAAAGATTTGGCTTTAAACATATCTGACAATTTTTTTTCTCCTTTTCCTAGCTCCTACCTAGTTAACATTTGCCTAGTTAACACTAGTAGCTGCGTCTGACAGACACAGTAGGTAAAAAAATAAGAGTAAAAAATTCCAGCTTGCCACCATTTACAAGGCGGAATACTGCACTTATTCCTCGATCACCCCACAGATCTCATGCAACTCAGGATGTTACTCAAGAACCATTTAAGATATCTAGAAAGAAAAAAAATTGCAGTTTTCCCTTCCTTTTGCCCTTTATGAGGGCTTTTTCCTCAACATGAGTGTCAATTTGGGCTACGAAATAGGTCTGTAATAAAACGAATATAAAATGCAGAACTATTGGAATAACTTATTTATATTTTATATATACATATGTATATGCACCCTGTAAGTAAATACCTATCCCATAAATATCTACTGTAGCATAACCACAAAAGAGGTTTGTACCCACATGATGCATTTTTGCAGACAGCTATGTCTAACAAGTGTGCAAAGACAAAGAGGAGCGATAATTCACTCACAGAGCTGTGATGGCACACTCACCCTAAGACTGATACAGCTACACCAGCAAAAACTGAGCTTTACAGGTATTGCCTACTTCACACAGAAAACTGGCTTGCTATGTAAGGACAAAAAACAGCTTCACTGGTATTGCTGGATTAATCTAAGTCCTCCTGTAACGTGACATTCTTATTTTAATGAGGTGTTTCTACCATAGACCTGGCCAAGCACATGCTTTAACAGTTCATCAGAAATCTTGTTGAATGGTTGCCATTTCATACTAAAAGAAATGAGTCTTTTAACCATCTTTTTTAAAGCTACAGTCATGCTTGATATATATACCGTTCTTGTGAAAAAGCAAAAATTAAATATTTTTTTTCTAATTCTAAAATATATGAAACCAAATACGAGCCAAACTATTTCCTATCCTTGTAGATACTATTGCTCAGTTCACCAAAAAAAGAAAAAAGGTAAAAACTATCCTAAAAAAAAAAAAGCAATGCTACCACAGACAAAAAAAAAGCAGAGAACTGTGGACTGCGAAGTAACTACTGACACCGCAATGACCTCAGTACAGCTCTGACATAAACACGACTTAGCAAGTGCCTGTAAATCATCCAGAGTAGATACCAATATTTTGAAAGCAGACTGCAAATTGTGTCATGCAATTTTGTTGGTTCAGTCTCTGGTTCTTATTAAACCATGGCTGTTGTACTTCTAACTAAACTGCATGTGGTAGTGTCACTGTTCTTTCAAGGAAAAAACTCAGCAAAGGGTATTCACTAACTAATATTCATTCCAATGCGTCCTTCCTACCTTTCATTTGGTTACGTATTTAGATATTTTAAACATGCACCAAATCCATATAGATTCCCCCCCAAAAATGAAGATCTATCCATCCAGAACAGGAGAAACAACCAGTCTCATCCACTACCCCCTTGTCTCATGCTTACAGGGAAACACACAAAAGCGTAATACTGCTTTTTTTTTTGTCCAAGTCAGCGCTTCACCCAAATGCCTCTAGGTCAAATTAAGCAAACAGGCGTGAAACCCAAGTGGTTTACAGTCCCACAGTCAGGTGTGCTGTGAGGTTGGGTTTACCGGTACACATGAGAGAGATGGAGACAAGATAACAAAACCAGGCCAGAGGCAGCTCTGCAGTTTCCCGAGTTGCATACTTATTACCTGTGTGATTGAAACCCCTCTTGCAAGAAGTCTCAGTATGGGCATGAGGAAGCTCAATGTATATTCAAGTTTCCTAACTCCGTGCCTACTGATACCAGTAATTTGCCTCTTATCCTACACACGAGATCCGACTCCCTTTCTGGGCACTGACTTCTCCCGCCATGGTGGCACCGCGCCGTGGGGGGCTGCGGCGTTCGGATCACGCAGAGCTGTCGCTGCGCTCTGTCGCCTGGCGCTGGGCTCGCCAGCCGGGGATGTCTGCATTCCTGGCCGGGGTTTGGCAGGTTCAGACCAGGCCAGGCTGGGGAGGCGTTGGTCGAGTGCTAGTAAGGACGAGTGACGCACCCACGCCTGACGGAGAACACTCCTCGCTGTCCCATGCCAACCTGGACGGGTTCCTTTGGGTTTGGCAACCCTGTTTCACCTTGCGCTGGCGCAGAGCGGGCGACTGCTCAGACTGTCTCAGCTGGGCAGCAACCATCAGCTGAGAGGCAGTTGAAGAAATGGACTGTTAGCATCCTTCATCTCTGGCTACTGGAGTTCCCATGTAGCTCATCAGGTGTAATATAGACAGGAAGGAACATACATTGGACTTGCTTGGGAGAGCACGCTCTTGGAAGCTAGAAAGCATGAGGAACAAGGACTGAGGGTCAGGAGATGCAACTGGATGCCTGGTTCTACTGCGAGTGTAGTCCTGCAGTGTCACTGTACACTGTGAACATTTTGTTCCTTCCCATCCCACACCGTAGACTGTTGCGAGATGGGGGCATGAACGCAGATCCACTCTCATGCTATGTGGCTCACACAGCCTCCAGGCTGGAGCTGGTTCTCCTCGCCAGCTCAGAGCCCATGAGCTACAACCAGGAGCCCTCCCAAACACGGCCGGTTTTGCACTGAGTTTTATTTAAGGTAGCTACAGGGAGCTGCTGAAGCACAACTCCTACACCTATTAGTCTCCGATACAGTCTCATCACAACTGCTGAAAGGATTTTGTAGGAGTCCTCTCACCTGGGTGAATTCCGCTTCTTGTTACAAAATGAAACTAGCACCAAAGCACCAAGAGTATCTGAAGTCATACAATACATAGCAGTATAAATATACACATTTCTCATTACCTTATCAGAACTGGATTTCAGGCGAAAGGCACCCTTTCAGTAATCCTCCACCTTTTTTTACATTTTTGCATTGTCCACAACTGATTGTTGTGAACATAGAAAACATTTTTATGCTAACTCTTCTAGAAGAACAAATAGTATGGAATATACAAATAGGTATCAGGGTTTACTTGCCACACTCACTTCTCAGTGATGTTACTGTGGGTTGCTCCTGAGTAATCTCAGTTTGACAGAGCACCAACAAATTGATATTTACAAGGAAACAATTTTATTGCTAAATCAATATTTCCTTTAAAAATGCTCAAATGGGGCTTGTATTTAGCCATTTCCAGTACTGTAGCACCATACAGTAATTTCCTTTTGTAAACACTGCTTTTATTCACAGTTTATAACCAGTGAATATTTTATATTTAACAATGGTTAAATGTACATTAGTGATGAATTAATTAATATGCTTTTGCTTTGATAATTTCGGTCACTTATGAATTTATATGGCACAGCAAAGCATTAAAGATAATTTCATTTGAAATGTAAAACCCCTGTTTAATCAATGATAACCTACCATCACTTATTTTCTTTTCTGAACACCAAACTGAAACAAATCCTGCCATTCATGCAAAATTTTAAACCAAAAGGTAGACTAAAATCATGAAAATAACATCACAGACTGGAAATTGATTAGGTTCCACAAACAGAAGAAAAGTACATCATTAGATTGGGGTATATTCTCTGATGAACTTGCAATATGGATACAAAATACATAGACATTATTCAGGTAAAAATTATCTATTAACCTTTCATTATTGGCAGGTATTTTGTCAAGAAACAAGGCATTTTTCATATTTCAGTCCTCTTAAACAGATACTTTTAAGTCTCTATAAAAATCATCCTAGTTGATCCTAAAATCAAACAAAACCAATAAGCTCTAAATAGATATGGCATCATCTTCAGCTTTGGCTTGCATTTTTATTTGTTTTTAAAAAAAAAAAGAAAAAGGGAAAATTTGCATGCTTTTTGCCCATTTACACATTTACATGCAATGTATAGAGCAGCTGGAAAAGCTCTGAGCAGCGCATGAAACACTGGAGGGACCTTAGCAGATGCAGAAAGACATCAGTCTATCCACTTACGTGGGAGCTCACACACATGCAAAAGCCCACGAGAAGGACAGAAACATTAAAAAAGGCTTACAGTCTGCAACAAATTAAACTTCCTCCAGTCTTCTGAAGCTCCTGCTTAACAGCTGATTCTACCAACTCTTTCATCAATGAGATAATGATGCTAAATAAAACTGGCTATGGGTTTCATCCGTAGCCTGATGAAGTAAATACTGTCTGTAGCTCCAGCAGGTACTAGATCAAGTCCTGGCTGAATCCAAACAATCTGTTCAAATGCCCCAGGAAACAGGGCCCATGCTCTAGTACCACCTTCCAGCTCCCCCAATGCCATACTTTTGTTCAATCTCCAAACCAGAGAACAAAACGGCAAGGGTGTAACAAGTGTAGCTCATCTGTATAGGGCTGTACAGTTAGCTAGGGAGTTTATCTCTGGTCTAAGGCAAATTCCATTAAAAATGAGATAGGGTGTAACATTTGATAACTTCAGTGAATATTGAAGTTACTTATTTTCTTACTCACTTCATGAGATTAATATGCCCATTCTATTAATTAATGCTTAATTTAGTGTTACATGTGTAAAAAGCATACTCCCAGCTTTTAAAAACCCAACATGCTGCTGTTTTTTAGACTGTTTTCTCAGCACGCATTAGGTGATGCGAATTCCCAATATTGCCCAGTCCACCGTAATCACAACACATACTTTTTGTGACTAGAACAAACATTTGCCTTGCCTGCTGTATCAATCACCTCCTAGTAAATAACAGTATAAATACATAAAGTCCCAGGTCATGAATAGAAAATTTTTCAAGAGCAAAAGGACTATGAAGCAAAGCTGAGCTACTCGTCTGACTCTGCAAACAGACTCCCTAAAGTCCCCTCGTAGTCAAAAAGTGCAAGTCAGAAATGGATCTTAGCACTTCCAGTGCTGCCACCTTCGAGCTGGTGAGCAAGCCACCCGGCAGACGCAGCGCGGGTCGACACAACTCCCACCGCTCAACAGCGCTACGTGCATCAGCAAAGGCAAGAGACCACCGCCAGGCAGGACGTGGGGTGAAAAGACAGATTGGGGAACAGATAGACTTGTGTAGAGCGTGCTGTTTCACAGCAGCCAAGACACTGTACAAGCAACCAAAAAAAAAAACCCAACCCCAAAACCAAACCCCAGATGACTCCTCCCTCATAAGAAATTAAGCCACAGTTTCATATTAAAGCACACTATTCAAAGGATGGGGTGTAACAACATGTAAGACCAACACCTATCTTCTCATCCTCCACTTAGCTCAGTCAGGCAGCTTTAGTTTTCTACAACCGGGACATTTTTCAAGCTCTGATAATAATTGCAAGAACAAACCTAAAACCCCTATGTACATCAGCATGCTTTCATTTCTACCACATCTATAAAATCTAAGAGACACATGAGCACAGGAATAGTATCTACCTGGAAAGACAAAAAATTCACCACAACATAGTTACCGAATTCTTTTTCTTCCTGCAGTTCTACTTTATCCCAACAGCACAGTTTTCTTTTGCATTGTTATATCATGTATATAACCAATCTACCTTTCACAGCTCTGTGAAACAAAGATCAGATTACAGATGTATATTCCTGATCACCAAAGAAAAATCATTACTTAGATTTTAGCCCCCAAACGCCAAGATTAGTTGCTGCAGAAGTTTTCAAGAGCACTTTATCTTCTTGTATTCAAAATTTAGTCAATTCATTTCAAAAACCAAGTTCTGTAAGCAGGGACGTAGTGAAAGCTGCGCTAGAAATGCCAAGCTCTGACTATGCATCAACAAGCTGCATCATCTTTACAGTGATGAGCTTTAGGAGCTCTCCTATAATAAAGCCTGTGAAACCTTTTCAGCAACAACCAAAAAGAGCTGCAGAAAATTCCTTCCCAGCTAGAATTGTTTTTACTGATGCTAAGAAAAGAGGAGAAAACAACTAATTACCAAATTATGAAATGAAATCTTACCTGGGTCCAGTATTCAGACATACAAAACTTTGGCCATGCTTCATAGTATAAGAAGAACACAGTCATTTTACTGAGAAATCTGAGCTTTGGGCTTTAAGGTCTATGCACCCAAAGAGATATTCTATGATTTGCCAAATAATTCATCACATTAATATTTCTCAGGAGTCAACGTGCTTATAAATGTTCCAGCTAAAGTCTCCACTGCAAGTGAAAAATAATTTCATTTAAAGACACCCTTACATACTTAATTTCAGATTTTGTTTTTTGTAAGCTGTCTTCTCGCAAGGAGTGTGTTTCAGAAAACCTCTGACGTGCACATACAGAACAGCTTTGTAAATCCAGCAAAGATACTTTCTGGCTTCTTGTTGAGCCACACTAGCCTGCATTTACTCCAAAATGGCACCCTCATCTCTGCTTGTTGCTATGGCCACACCATACGTCAGGCTTGCACTTTTTCTTTTTTTTTTCCCCCCAGACCTGTTTGTTTATGACAGGCCTAGGTGCTTCCTATTATGGTGCCTGCATCAGCACAGCGTGCATTCGCAGCAGCGGCGGCGGGAGACGGCAGCCGCCGCCGAGGCGATCAGCATGCAGCAGAGGACGGAGCTGCTGAGGAATCCGAGCACGCTCCCTGCAACACCGCACACAAGGGCTGCTCTGAGACGCGTTACACGGCGCGCAAAATAACGCGTCCTGGTCTGGCTGAAGAAGTCCTTGTCACCCTGGTTTTCTGCGGCAGCAAGAGCTGAACGTGGGCGAGCTAAGGCTAAGAAGGGAGAAACCCAGGGAGCCGCATGTTTAGAAAGCAAAATAAATGCTGCATTTTGCAAGGTCTCGAGTACCTGTCTGTCCCCCCGCTTCTGCCATGCTGCTACTGAGCATCAAGGAGGCGAGCATTTTAACTCACGTAACAAAAGGACAGCAAAAAACATCTTTACAAACCCACTCATCATTAACCTCCAAATGTATTTCTAGTATTTCATAGCTTGTTTCACTCATTTCAGCAACTAAACTGAAAACATTTTGTTTGTTTCATGCGTACTGGTAGGGGAGTTCCCTTTGTGCACAGGGAGAACGTGGCCAAAACCAAAGGTATGTTAACTCTCACACTACCCACGCATCACTTCTAATGTACCGGGGCTTACCCATCATACAGCAGGAAACAAAGACACCAATGCCACATTTGTGGCAATAAAGCTCACCAACAATACCCAAAGAGTCACGATACTGCTGACATACTCAAGAACACCAACCACCCGCAAACCCAGCAGCAGCAAAGCTCAGACCCCAGTCATCACCCTTCAAAATGATTCGCAGAAGCAAGGCAAAACTTTTTTTTATCAAAAAAAGGATTATCAAATCTTTAAAAAAAATAAAGATTCAAATGCTCCTTGTATTTGCCATTACTTATCACAGCGCTAATAAAGTTTGGCAAATTTCAAACACAGAAAATACGTTAACTGGTCAAAAGATTGCATGCCTAAAAAGTCTATTTTCTAGTCCTTCTTGCCCATTTTTCATTACAATATGTTCAAAGATGCTCCAGTCCACAACAACTACTTGGCAGCCTACTTTTCAGTTGTTTCTGCTCTTAAAACTCTTTCTTGTTCTAGTAATGAAACAGCACCATCTTGCTATTTCTTTTGTTCTTACAATAACCCCTGTTGTGCCTTCTGCTTACCATTCTTTCCTGCTGGAGTTGCACTACTTTTCCAGTGTCCCAAGGATGAAGTTTGTAGAAACACTGCTAAAGAGCACGGCCAAAATGTCACCTTGGGTATTTATCCTTTCTTTCTTCAGATCAGCTCTGAAAACTAACAACTCCTTACTTTTGTCAGCGAGTACATGTGAATCATATCCTCACCTCGCAAAATTACTCTTCGTTCAGACCACCCTTTCAAGCTCCAATGGGTGGCTGATGTATTATGAGAATCATTGTTTCTACACATAAGAAACCTTCAGGGTGAGGTACCTTTCAGTTTACATTTTACAGCACGTAATATACACCAATACCTTGAGAAAGGGTAAGAAAAAAATATTTGGCACCTTCACTTCTAGTCCCTGCAGTTAAAATAACTTTTGCAGTACTGACTGCTGCAGTGCTGCCTTCCTGAATCTATTCACTGGTATCACTATACCACAAGAGAAGGATATTTCATGACAAAATTCTACCTATCCACTTGGTGATCCCTCCTCTTAAAATTTTATTTATATCAGTATTGTTAGTCATTTTGCTCTTGGCCATTAAAAAAGACATCTCTGTTACAACTGTTCATTCTGAATGGCAAAAATCAAGTTTATGAAAACGTTAGTATCTCAGCTGGCAGTGTGAGGTTGTCTGTAATTCTGGGTAAAATTATTGCATTAAGGCTATACAGTCAACCTTGGCCACAAGACGAACAGACAACGTGCTTTAAACACGCTAACGCCTGCTTGAACAGGTCCTTTCAATCATGTAAACTAATTCAATTAAAAACCACACGTCATTATACGCATCAAACAATACTCCTGGCCTTATTTATGTGGGAAGTATGACTGATGTAGCGGAATGGTTACAAGGTTGCAGTTAACCATATGCACTTGCTGTAAGGTCCAGCTGTTTATTCCAGAATAAAATGAACACTGACTTTGTTTTGATTGCTTCATGTGACTTTCAAAAACCTGCTTGTAAATTTCTTCAAAAGGACAGACTTCAGGCAAAAAGAAAATGCTGCCGGTTAGCATACGGTGCTCATGAGCACAGACAAGCAAAATCTACCATTAACACACCTTAAACTAGTGATGGAGAATGACGGAGGAGCTCGAAAACCAGGCTGGACTCGTGCACATTAAAGTAATTGCTGCCTCATTAACATTCTGCCAACATCTAGTGTTGATGAGAGTGGACTGCACTCTGATGTTCAGGAAACCTGCTAATGAGTGACCTTCCTAGCTGAAAGCCTAACTTACACGTGAATGTATGCCATGGGGAGCACAGGGAGTCCTGCCACCCAGCTGTGCCATGCAGATGCTAACTGGACAGCACGGCTCAACATGTGAAAGCAGCAGCAGGATGCTCCAAAGCATCTTCCCAGACTTGCACTGCTACAAGTGCACCTTAACTGCTCTACCTCAGTCCCCCAACCTGCGAAATAGAAATACTTCTGATCTGCTATGTCATGGTGTATCACTGCAGCACAGCACAGGCAATTTTTTTTTTAAACATAACTTTCAGTACAAGTACATGAAAAAAGGACCTTAAAGATCTGTGTTGTTTCACAGGTGTAAAGCTAACTCAGATTCTGTTATGTGGTTTATATTCTGGGGTGGTTTTAACAGATCCATAAGCTACTGCCATACTTTTTGTACAAATTAGAAACTATCCTTGACCAGGAGAGATGAACTACTACTATGCAAAACTAGACATGTGTATTAACTGCAACTGTGATATCTCTTATATGTAATAGAAGATCAAAATCAATCAAATTTAACTGGAAGCTCTGCTCCCAGTTTAACTTTCCTTTGTCCTCTTGCTTTCCCCTCCCAAATAAAACCCATACCAAAAACGCATAAACCAGCAGCCTTTCCCTTAGCAATTACGAGCAGAGGATGTAGTTACACATCATCTTGCTGGGAGATCTTATAGAACTATTGAGTCAGCTCAATTTCATTAGCTGATCATACATTAGTTGGTTACGAGTTAATTAATAGAGGTAGCAAGCTGTTTAGATTTTATTTGTAGATAATCTCGTAAACAGCCCCTGCACATCAGCTTGATTCAGTGTTGCTCCGCTGCCTGTGATTTACGGCAGATTATACTACTGCCTGTGCAGCTCCATTTCCAAAGCAGCGCCAAGGACAGGCAGAACTTGCCCGCGGCACAGCCGTGTCTCCCCGGGCTGCGGATTCAGATGAAGCAGCCGTCCCCGTCGCAGCACGGCTCCTTCACCAGGCAGGGCAGCCGCAGGGAAGCTGCGGATGAACTGCTCAGAGGTGAAGCTCAGCTCAACAGGCAGGTGCCGGCCACCACCCTCCCTGCTCAGGCGGCCACAAGGCAGGACGAGCAGCATCGCTTTCCATCATGCCTTAGCTTGCCTACACTCAGTTTTGCAGCTACACAGGGGACTGGCTGCAAGTCAGCTACAACTGGGATCAATTTCTATTGAGACAGGCTGTATTTAAAAAACAATAAATCAGAACAGGACATATCCATCCATAATACACTTAATTCAATGCTAACTCTCCTAAACACAGAAAGTTTTGGCAGATGATACCAAAACTTCTACTAACGTAACTGAGACAGAAGAGTTTCTTAGTTTCTTTGCAAGGCAGAGGCTGAATTGACACTTCAGCGAACACCACGTTTGCTGTACCAAAACTTTATATAATAGCAGAAGCTGCCTCTTATTGAAAACAAAAAAAAATTATTAAAAAGAAAAAAAATGGCCACTGCATTCCAAAACACTTCATATCTTACAGTCTAACCTTGATTACAGCAACACTCTACCATGAATACAATGCAGGGGTTCTTGGTTCTAAATACTGTCACAAGCCACAAGTGTTTAGATACTTATCATGCCTTTCAGTAGCCATGAATTCCACTTTTATTATTAAGCAAGAAGTTACGAAGTACTCATGTCCATGAAGACTTTTCCAAGTAAAAACTTTGAAAAAAAACCCTATTTTTCTTTAATGCCACAAAAAGGCACATCAATGTTTGCATTTTAACTTTAAATAAGTTGCTGGAAAAACATTGTAATTTTAAAATCCTCTGTTATGGTGGTTGAATTTTCCCACATCAAGTCCTAGATATTTACTCCGTAAAATTTTGTCTATATTACTCTGTGCCATTACACTAAAAGGAAAGAATCTTTCATACTGTGGCATTTCCTATAATTAAGGATGCTACAAAAAGGGCTGTTTGTGTGCTGGTATGGACCATTTGCTTATATTTATGGAAAAAATTATCAAGTTATTAGTGACTGGAAAGCCATGCAATCCTAGAAGCAGCTAAAAAGCTGAAAAGTGTTAAATCATAGCCACGCTCAGAGAGGCATCATTCCTCTTGCGTAGCTCACACATCCAGGACTTTTTAAGAAGCCACGAATGACAGATGCAGAAATCAATTAGAATAAGAGACACAGAAATAATTTATTTTTTTTTCTAAAATTTAAAGCACAGACTGAATCGGTTGAATTAAGGGTTCCTAACTTGTTTTGGAGCTTTGAAATGCCTATGTTTTTTGCATTGACCATTATGGGTCAAATCTAGGCTCATTTCCACTGGCACAGAACGGGATAGCCTCTGTGGAGTACATCTGTTTAAGAAGAGCCCCAAAAAACAGCAGAAGGGGCTCAGCCCACCACCCAATTAAGATGTTTCCAAATCGCAAAGGCCTGCTTGTCATGGACCAGGGAGGCGAACATTTGCCATCGTGTACCTGTATACAAGGAGAAGGGGCTGCTCATGACTCAGACACCTTGAGCCTCACCCACCACATTTGCTTCTTTCTCAGCAACAGACCCACAGCTCTGTGACACCACCTAAGCCCCCACTTACTGCCCTCACAGAAGAACGGGGTGTTTCATCATTTTTCTCATTTGACACCAACTCAACAAATGCACAGAAGAGATTCAGCCACTGCCAAACTGGCACCACTACTCCATCCACTTGTTTCTGAGAAGATGGAAGTGTTCAGAAATGACAAGGAGGGGTTGGTGCAAGCCATCCGCATGAGAGCAAGTTTCACCCGCTACCTCACTGCAGCACACGGGAGCAAGTAAGGTTGTGCATAGGGGACTGCACTCCAGCCCACAGGTCTTAAAATCCTTTTGGGCTGGCGTCAGCGCAGGGAAAGGTTGTCCTTCCTTACCTCCACAGTCCTCTTTTCCTTTTCTCTTGTTATGAACTACAAGAAAATTGGGGAACCCGCACAAATGTGCATTAATTCAAATTCAGGCTCACCACTTTATCAGCATCCTTTTACTCTGTCACTGTACAAACTGAAATCCCTAATGAATAAAAAATTCCCTGATGCTGCCCTCAACAAGCTTTTTCTTGCTAACAGCTGCCCCTTAATTGTAATCTTCATCAGAAAGAGCCCTCTAAAGAGCTAACCAAATCCTCAGATTTTCCTAGAAAGATCTGGGAACATAAGAACCAATTAAACTATCATGTCAGCCAGCCAAGTGCAATGGCATTGCCAGACATTATATAAGAGGACTGTCACACAACAAACCCCATCAAGTTTTCCATCTAGATATCCAGGCTCTTTAAATCTCAGAAGGAAAACAGAGATGCTGCCTGCTTTGCAACAATTTAGTCATGACAACAACAAATTTCTTTTCTATTGTTACGGTTCCAGCACATTATTTCTCATGTGCAATAGCTGAAACTCAAGAGAATGACTGATGTTTAAATCCTCTTAAATGGATATGACAACATTATCCTATCCCTTAATTGGAAACAGGTCACTCTAATCGGCGGCTATGACAGAAGAAGATACAATTTTACTCTGGCTGAGCTTCCACATTTGGAAAAAGCATTGGAAAAAAAAAAAATATGCTCCTACAGATGAAACGTGATTTCTGAAGACAATCTCCAAAGCATGCAACAAACCTGCCCCCAAAGTTATCCGCAAGAATTCAAAAAAAGACAACACTGAAGACTAGTCTGTTAATAAAAGACTGAGCCAGTGGCATGAGCCATGTTTACTAGTTCTCGACTTGGCACATCTAGGCTCCTACAAAATTACTGACCACCAGAGCACTTAAGCTTTTCCGCAGAATACGACCAAGATAAAACAGATGAATGGACTAAATCAGGAGTCAGAGCTCCATAAATTCTGGGCATGGGGAAACCCCGAGAGCTGCTGTCAGCCTGCGGGAACATGATGCTACTTCTCCATCCAGTGGCCTCTGAAGAGCTGCCAAGAGGCAGGGGGCGATTTCAGGCTTGGCTCCCCTCGCCCCAACGAGGGTCACGCAGGTGAGAGGGCAGCGGGGCTCTCCCCTGCCCCTGGGAAAACCCAGCGGAGGTGGACCAGCACTTCTGTTGGAAGCATGTTAGGGCATTTGCACATGGTCCATTATTTGAACTAAGTAATTAGCTTAGCCTCACTCTTTCCCTGGATATTACGTTAGTCAGCTACCCGTTGCCTGTGTGAGCCTTTTAGTGCTGTAAAGAAGGAAAGGAAAAATACTTTTTAACAGCAGGAAAATGTGATTATAAAACAGCTCAAATTGGCAGGGGACTTCAGGAGGGAATGCTTGAACAAAAAAGTAACAAGTAACTGCACAGATTTCAAGTTGTCTTTGTTTCCTTCAAGTGTGATTTTAGTTTACATTAGAAGTTTACAGATCAGTATTTTTTTAAAATAAAGTATCATTAAGATTATTATTTGAGTGTATGTAATGGGTGACAAGTACAGGATCATAAACATAAAGCAAAATCTCACTAACGTTTGCACCAAGTGTTACATCAGCGTAGTCTTTGGAAGTTAGTTGGTTGATAATATTGATGCTTTGGGCATCTTCAAAGCAATCAAAAATCTCAGAAATGTTTATTTAATAGTAACTAGCAGTAGCAACTGTCTGTAAACAGACTTCTGTTTCAATCTGTGAGCATTTGCACATACAGGTATACAAGATGGACAATGGTAAGATACTTAGAGTAGTTTCATAGTTAACACGGTCAAACTAAATGAAATCTGAATCTCCTTAGCTTTGATACCTAAAAAAGCTTCCTGGAGAAAAGGCGTTCACTTAAGTTTAAAGTGGGAAAGAAACACTCAGTGAATGACCTTTTCCAAACTCTTGTTCATTACCAGTTATCAGCAATTCCTGCAAAAGCACTGTCATCTGCAGTAAACTTTAAACTGAAACAGAAGCAACACGGATTGAAATGGTTTCCATGTCTAAATGCAGATAGACACACAAAAGCAACAGACTAGAGATGTTTGCAAAATCATCATTACTGAAATGAAAATACACTTCTGCATTTCAGTTTCATTATAAGTATTCCTCCAAGTTTGATTAATCCACGATTAATGCTACCCAGCAGAAAGTGGTTGCTACATCTTTATTATTGGCATTCTTTATGTATTTATTGTCTGTCACAGAATAACTCTCAGATGCAGAATCGGGGACTTAAGCTAGGTACTGCCAAACTGCATACTGGAAGAAGATAATTCTTCTCCCAGAGACCTTAAAATCTATTAATTTTTGCTTTAATCTTGTTTGGCAGAAAAACAAGAGGGGGGGTACTCATTTAAAAAGAGCAAATTATTCAAATAATAGAAAAATCACTCTGCAACCCCGAAATTTTAAAAAGATCATTTGCTTCTACCAGTACATTAAAATGTACCTGTGCCTAAAGTCAGACGTCACAACCAGCAAGCTAGTACCCACCTAAAAACTATGTTTTTCAACACAGGTATTACTCCCAATTCAGTTTAATAGAAACTGATATGGGTTAGCATCTCCGGAAATCAAAACAGTTAAATAGAGGCATCTAATTATGCCTTGGGATCCTATCTTTAGTGACCCAAATTGGTAAACTGTTTCCTAAAATGAATTTATTTCTGTTCAATTAAGTATCACGCAGAAAAACAACAACAGACCCACAGTCCGCTGATGTTAGTCAATATTAACAGTACATGTTACAGAAAATCAGAAGTAGGTCTCCAAAAATGAAAGACATTTTAGTCGATTTTCCAAATTTAAGGTGCTTCGTATGTGTTTCAGAGCCTTTCAAGACCTTACAGGGTTTCTACAGGAGTGTGACAACAAGGAACTTCCTGTGCTTTTAAAAAGAAGCTGGTATTCTCTTGTTAGTACTCAATTCCAGAAGCTGGTAATTTAAGAAAACACCAAGTACTGTAAGTTTTGTAACAACATAATGACAACTGACAATACTTTTAAATACTAAGTCCTTTCAAAATCAGATTTACTTATGAACTACACCTATGGGTGCATCACAGATCTATCAGTTACTTCATGTGCGATGCCTCCAGGCACTTGGAAATCTGCTTATCACAGGGATGGCTGGGAAATGGGACATTATCTGGATATTATAGTCATCCTGGTGTAACTTTGGCAGCCAAGCATCATGGCTGGCTTCCTACAGAGCCCACCTAGCACATGTTTTCACGGTTTTTGAGGTTACGCTTACTACCATAACATTCCAGGGCTTATTTGGAGATTGTGGAGAGCACCCCGTGCCTACTGCGTCAAGCAACTTTAAGCAGGGAGAAGAAGGATATTTTCGTGTATCTTCGTCATCCCACTTTCAGTCATCCAAAGGTGTGAGCTGGCACGTCACAGACTACTGCTAATTGAGCACTGGGGTCATCTAAACAAAATAAATACCCTTGGATTGGGATATGCTAACGCGAGTCTTACGCAGGCATTACTGATGGTAAGGGGATTCCACACAGACGCAATCGACAGTTCAGGCTGCCAAGTCACTGCACAGAGAGGGATTGGAGATAAGACTCTCTCCCTGGCCTACTTCAGGCATTCAGGACACATAATACTCTTTCCTCCCTGGATTTTTTTCCTCTACTATGGCAGCCTTTGCCTGATGGGCAGATCTTACCCAGTGCAGAGCTCAATTCTTATGCCACCCCTTATGTCTCACACATGTTCACATATATAAAGAAAACTAACGCTGACAAAAGTGCTGTTTATATTAAAAAAAAAAAAGGGTAAACAAGGGAAGTAAATGAGAGTGTGGAAAAAACACCAGTCAGTCTTGTGGGCTAGTTCTTACAGAAACCCAGAGAAAGGAAAAGAGGGAAACATGGCGAGAAACCACGTTCTGTACCAACAATATTCCTTTTTCTGATTTTCTCATCTAGTTTTACAGGACTCACTCTTGGGAAAGAGAACTGGGTACTCTTGAATATTCATTGCTGTACTGAAGTCTACGTCCTCAGCCTTGAGCAAAGTTTCTCTACTTCAGTTTCTCTATAAACTAAAATAGTGTAATTTCCTTATCTGTCCTACAGAGATGTTGCAGTTATGTTATAATAGAAGGTGTTGTATAAGTGATGAATATGTTTGAATAATCAGGTATAAAATTATTCTTTAGAACAACCTGTAACACACCTAAAATTAAAATCCTCCTGCAGAAAATTTTCTCCTATTATATGGGCTTGCTGGTTCAAGATTGTTCACATTATGGTTAATGGCACTGATTTACTTTTCTTTTTAACTATTATTTCTTTAAAAAAAAACAAAACACCAACACTGAAACATGTCACAGATTCACAGATTTCTATAGAAGGGGGACAGATACCCCCAAAAAGGGGGGAAAAGTTTATCTTAAGAATTCAGTATGACCTGCAAAGCCAAACAGCAGCTATTCTTTCCCAATATAGTAATACCAGGCTCTTCCTAAATACTGCAACATGAAACAGTAAGAAGTAGCAATAAAGTGCTTTAGACACATATATCCATATTGGATAGATCAAGCAGACTGAGGCAACACATTACTGCAATATAAAAATTACAGTTTTGATGTATAGCTTGGCATCATTCCTACTGGCCTTCAGATTAACGATGACAACTAGCCTTACTGCGTACCCCACATCAATCCCTTGTCTGCATGATCTTACGTTGGAAACAGAAAGATTAAAAACTTCTAAATCACATTTTCCTTTTCATTTGAATAACCACCTGTGAAGAGTGTTTATCCTGGAACCAATGGCAAACAATTCTTTAACTAGTTCAAACAAATAAAACCAAAACGTAGTATCAGATGTAGCACCTTTATGTTTACTTAAAGATGCGAAGCAGTTGCCACGTTTTATTTTAAAAACAGATCTGCTTTATGTAAAACTGAATATACTTGGCAAAACTTAGGACGCATTGATTCGTAATTAGTTTTATCTTATTCTAAAAACTGCTTGCCTTCATTGTTCATAAACTATATTGCATGCCCTACCTGTTTTAGGGACGTGATAAATAAACACTTGAAGAAAGTCCAGGACCTCGTGAAAGAGCAGCTATATCACAAGTCAGAGAACCAACAGGTGTTCAAACTTGTTTGCAAGAAACGATCAGGCCCTATGCGTTGGTCTGATCTTACTCCCTTTGAAAACAATGTCACTAGATTTAAATAGTGCTAAAACAGACTCCGAAACTCTTGACTTTGTAACTTGCCCATATGTATGCAATATGCCCTGATTAACGGGGTCTTTCAACTGGCAATAAACACTGAAAACACAGTTCTGAGAACAGGGCAACACCAGGCCGATAACTCTTAAAACAGAGATTTAATTGTTGCTAAGATTCTCTGAAGACAAGAAAAGCACAAGAGATACTATATTATGGGACTAAACCATACAAGAGTGCAAATATCTCACACCTTATACGCAGGTTGAGTTGAACATGGACTTAAAAACAGTTAACAAACAGCAGATATTTGGTAAGGGCAGTCAAAGCAAGACAACAGAATTTTAAAAAAGCATAAGCTGAGTCAAAACCACTTATTTTCTGACTTTAAAAAAAATCCCAATTGCAACTAAAATGGTTAAAAGGTGCTAACATACAGATCATCAGCTGCTTTTGCAGACATGAGACACAAAACCAGCCTATTTAGTTAAAACTTTTCTTCTTCTCTTTCATTGTACATGTAGCTCCCCAAATACTCACAGTACCTGTTGATGACAAACATGAAAATAAATTCTGAAGCGAGACAGCAGGCTTATTAAGACGGCTTTAAAAATTAACTCCAGAAACGTAGCTACATACTGTTTGCAAACCCAAACCACGGCAGAAAGCATACTTATGAATGGAGCATGTGGAAACTCTGGTTCAAACTGCAGAGACGACACACAGAGAGCCGAGACGCCCGCAGGCAGTCCCCGGCGGACCGGCATCCTCACCCTCGGGGGAGGGAAGGAAGGACACACTCTGCCTCCCAAACACACCTCTGGACCTAGGTGTCTATCGTGACCATTGTGACCTCGGTGCCGAGCGCGCTCTTTCACAACCCATCGTGTTACGAGAGCCGCCGGCATCACTCCTCTCACACACAAAATTCAGCCTGCGCCTCCCCTGGGACCAAGAACTACCTTTATCCCCTTTTCACGCTACTTTCTACACCGTTTTCTGAGAAAGATCCCTCGTGCAGAAGGGGATGCCGTGAAAAGAAAGAGCAACCGAGGGGGTCTCGGCGGGCAGCCCGCACCGCTCGCTCTCTGTTCCCGAACTGAGGCACGCGGGGCACCGGCGGCGCGCCCCGGGACCCGCATCCCTCGCACGCCTTGCCCTGCGAGCCAGCAAAACTGCGCACAAACCGCAACGGACGCCTCTCCCGCACCCAAGGAGAGCTGCTTCCCAGCCCGGGGCCGCTCCTCCCCGCCGAGACGGGGCTGGGTGCCGCGGGGGTGCCCCGGGGGAGCCCCGCGGGGGGACGGGACCAGGCCCGGGGGTGGGGGGACGCGGCGGGCTCCTACCTTGTTCGAGGCCATTTCGCTGACGGAGTGCCTGGTCTGCAGGGTCTCCAGCTGGTCCAGGCACCAGTCCAGCTCCTCCAGGGTCTCGCTGGCCAGTTTTTGGTAGGCCTCCTCTGCGAAGAGACAGGGAAAGGCGTACTCAGTTCGCAAGCGTTTCACGGGGCTAGCGGCGAGCTCCAGCGGCTCCATCCTCCGCTGCCCGGTGCCCACACATGAGTGCTGCTCCCTCATATTGCCAGCCCGGGCTCACGGGGGGAGGAGCGGCGCGGCTCTTCGGAGCCACCAGCTGGGCGAGCGGCGGCGCCGGCACTAAACTTTCCGCCGGCCGTGCTCACCGCCCGCCTCGGCCCGGCCCGCCCCGCCCCGCCCCGAGGCCNCCGCGCTTCCTGTTTTGGCAGCTCGGCCGGCGGCAGCGCTGCTGGCGGGACCCGCCGCCCCCTCCCGCGCTCCATGGTGGTTTCACACACCCCCCCACATCTACACAACATCCACACACACACAACCTTCCCCCCCCCTCCGCCATCCTCCGCCGGGAGCCGCCGCGGAGCGGGGAGCCCCGCAAAACCCGGCGCGGAGCCGGTCCCGCCGCGGGCAGCCCGCGCTGAGCCGCCGTCCCCCTATTTTGTTACCGACCCGCAGGGGTACCGTGAGAATGAACCGGTGAGTGCGTGCGTGTGAGTGAGCGTTGGACCCTGCAACACAGTATGGGCAACGGGCCCGGTAACAGTACGGCAAGTCACGGTTTAGCCAAAATTTTTGTATGTCGTGTTGGCGCTAACCATCTCGGAACTTGCAAAACTTTCGCTTAGAAAAAGGGAAGACATTCCCCTCTTCAATGACTCTCTAGCAGCAGGAGATCTGTCGGTATGCCTATACTTTCAGGAAAATAATCACCTACAAAGCCTGGCTACTTTTTTTTTCTGATGTAGATCGGAAGGGCAGAATCCTTCCCCACGCTGAACCCGGAGCTGAGTGAGGTTCAGCCCAGGCACGCTGTCTCGCAAGCCGTGTATCTGAAACACCAAGTTTTGAAACTCCTGGCACGCCTGCTTCTGGATCAGCTACACGCAAACATAACTCCAAGGCAGAGAAGTATCTGCTCGGTGGGCTTGTGTAAGAGACGACTTGTAAATTCCCCGACACAAATGGTGAGAGACGGAAAGGAGGCCCTCCCAGCCTCATTGAGGAACGTCTCAAACAGTCGCAGGTGCCTTGAAATGTAGCTGTCGCCACGGGGTGGATAATGCAGCCCTTATGCTCAAAGGACTGGTAACTCTCCCTACGGGAGACTTTTTTCCCTGGGGAGACTTTACACAGAGGAGCGCTCCTACCAACCAGAGACCCGCGTTGGCTGGACCAACACTGGAACCAGGACCGGTGATCTCTTTATCTCTCTCTCTCACTCTGTTTCTTCTTCTCTATCCCTCTGTTTCTCTTTCTTTTCCCTTTTCTTTTAAAGTTGTTAAGTAACACAAGGCATACCTTACCAGTCACCATAATTCATTGTGTATCTGTTAAGTACCCCTTGCCATAATTTGTTGTATATCTGTTGCTAAGTAACGTAAGGTGTACTTTACCACTTGCCATAATTTGTTTTACCATTTGCCATAATTTGTTATATACCTAACCAATTATCGTGGACCTAGTTAAGGCATATATTAATCACTGTGGGAATCTAATAACTGTTTTTGTATGGACCTTGAGAGTTGTCTCACCTTGGTCCACACTGCTGGGGATTTGCAAATCTGAGTCACTCCCTCCCCCATCTCTCCTGACTTGGACGTGACAGCTTGTTATTCCCATTTAAAACACCTCCCTTACTTGTTTCACATCAAATTAATCTTATTTTCAAAATGTCGGACGAGCAAAAAAAGCAGGCAAATAAATTAACTAAAACTCTTTTTAAAATAAAACAGCCCAGCATGGACTACTGCCAAATAGCTCAGTGCATTACTGTTCAACATCCAGGATACTAGCTTCATATCTTTTTACATTTCAGAGCACATGACCAAAAACTTCTGGTTCCTTCACAGCTGTTAAACTTTGCATACTTGTGGCTATTGCAAAAACACTCCACAATTTTGAATAATGTCCATTCACCTCTGGAAAAAGGCAATGCAAGATGTTGTTTGGATTGAGCTTAATTGGCAGAACAATTTAAATAAAAATTCGCAGTGCCTGCCTGTGTCATGATTAACCTATCACTTCAGCAAACAACACTAACAGGTACTTAACAAAAAAAATCCCCACTGAATTGTAAATACTGTCTTCCAGACATGTCATACTTACTATAAGTGCTATCTGATCCAACAGAATTCCCCTGGCAAATAAAGTCAGGATTTTCCAGCCTATTTATCTATCAAAAGAGAATCTGTGACGTTCTGCAACACAGCAGACATCACAGCTCACTAGTTCTTGAACATGACTGGTTTACTGATCTCACAGTGTAGATTTCATCAAGACCGGTACTGGAAATAGAAATAACTTTGTTTATAATACGTTTATAAGTGTATTGCGTTACAACCTTTTGATGAAGTGGAGTTGCAGTTAATGTATGCATAGTTATCTGATGACCTTATACAAGGCTTTCATTGAGGATAAAAAGCATAATGAAGTGAGGTAAAATGAATCTGTATGACGTTAGGTTGTTGCTAGCCTGCAGCCTGCCCTTCAACAGTTCTTGAAAGTCAGGTGTCGGGAAACTTGTGTTTTTCTTCACAAGTAAACATCACCCCTTGTAATACTTAAGAGAGTGAGAGGGTAAGGTTTTTCCGAGAAGTGTGAAAGCAAAAAAATAAACTTGAGGGATACTATATTTAGGTAAAAGTAGTAAAACACTCAGTTTGTTATTTATTTTAAAACTTAAGTTTCTTGTTATACATGTAGCCATAAAATGTATTACCAGCAGCACCTTACATTCAGGAATCTTTATCTACTATCCACCTTCCCAGTATCTCTAAGCACATTTGGAACCAGAATCCATCACTTGCTCAGGAGGAAGTCCCACCACCCTTAGGATGTTGCTCACAATCTGCTGTGCCTGACTCCCATACTCCAAGAGCCTGCGGCTGCTGTGGGGACCTGACTGAACCCTCAGACTAAGTAAACTTGTGATGGCCAACGCTAGGCTAAAGACTTGCTGGACTCAGCACCTCCTGCCAGTTCTCAGGTTGAGGAGCCTTCAAGGCCAGCCCTAATAGCTTAAATGGAAATAAAAGGGTTTCTAACTAGTGACAAAGTACCCATCAAACAAGCACGGTGGCTTTGTTCCCACAGTTCTGAAGGGCAGAACAGCCCTAGGAAAGCTTTTTTCTAAACAGTACTGAAGCTCTAAATTTGGCCCACACTTTTGTTGTTACACAATGTGGAGGAAAATGTTGTCGAGGTTAACAGCTTTTCAAGTATAACACCCAGTCACCGCTAAGCTAAGAATACAAAAATAATTATCAGCCATGCATCTTTGACAGCCTCAAAACACTGTTTCTGACCTCTGTGTTACATCTAAGGTAGCACCCTGTAATTATTCCCAGCCAGGACTGATCTACTAATCAGGTTTTCTCGGTATAGGTGTATGATCAATTTTCTCCCCACCCCCTCACCCCCACCAATGATGAAGTCCTAAAACAGATTAACTTCTGTAAATGAGAGGGTTTTTGAAATTTCAGAGGTTCTTTTTATATCTCATTAAGCCTTGATAAAAGGGAAAGAAATACAGCTTAACACCAGTTGCTTTAACAATTTGCATGTTATTTCATATATGCTTTTAAAAAAAGGAAGTGATAGCAAATGTTCTCTTTACAGTTCACAGACTACTACAAACAATTCCACCACATGTAGCTTTCAGTACGACACATAGAAAAAAAAAAAATGAAAGGCTAGCAGAAAGAAAAAGCTCAGCCCTAATCATTTGGCAGGGCACATCTATTTTTTTTTTAAAAAGGGTGTTCTACTGTCTGTGTTTATAAAAGACTTGATTCTTAGCACAGGTCCTAATACAACACAAGAGACAGCTATACTTGCATTCACAGCCTTATTCAGGATCAACTTCTGTTCAAAATTTTCAAAGGGGAAATTACTTATACGGCAATCATTAGGAATAGCATCCACTTTATTTAATTATTCATCATTATTTTCATTTAAAGTGTCCTACTATTCCCGGAGAACGAAAAGCAATACTACACTTTTCTACTAGCACTCAAGTGTATTTGTACTAACCTTTCCAGTACTTTAAGAAGTTTCAGCACAGCAGAAGTAAAAAGTTAAGTACGGATTCTCCATTGTTTTCTGATTGGTTGAGATTGTCCGAGTGATGCAAAGAGGCTGCAAAAGAATCAACTCAGCACGCGCACAGCAAAGGGCTTTGACCACTGTGTTGCCTTAAAATGGGAGTGTCTTGGAGGCAAGACAAGGTCACTGCTGAGCAGTGGCATGACCCAGATAGGCTCGGCATGTGTATTGTCTTTTGGGGGTGCAGGCAGCTGGAAGCAGCTCTGGAAACTTCCAGGCTACTCTAAATGAAGACAAGCTGAGGACCTACTGTGAGACTCAGACCCTGGACATCTTCCCTGAATTTTCTGACTGTCTTTTTGCTCTTCTACCTACTGTAAGCTTGAAGTTTGGAGCAATAGAATTGCTGGGCCAAGAGTTTCAGTTTCTCTTACTACTACAGCATTTAAAAAAAATCCTCTGTGGTTCAAACTAAGAATTTTTTCTGTAAATGAGGATGTTTGCACTTACAGCCTTAACTGATGGCCTATATATTGAAGTGACTGACATTTTAGCCGATGTTGGCACCTTCTGTTAAACATAACACTGCGTAGAAATAGCAACCGTTTTCTTAGTCACCCATTTCACAACTGAAAAAAAGATTGTTTTTTATGTTTTACTGAGAAAAAGGTAAATATTGTGACTTAAAAGGCTATCTTTGTGGAGTGTTCATATGTCTTACTGTTGTTAAAATATGATTATGAAAGATATTTTTGTTTAACATCTAGAAATTTGTGGACATCCCTCCACAATCACCAGTAAAACAAAACACTCTTGATCAGATTTTGGAATGAGCATCTGGGAAGCCAATGCAGCTGCAGCAGATTTCTCAGAAACTGTTTTGATGGTCCCACTCTGAACACTCACTTTCTTCCATGCCAGAAATCTCTCCAGGTTTCCACTCTAGTGAAGAAAAATCCTTTTTACTGGTTAATAGCCTTATACATAGACAGACTGTGTCCCAATGACCAGGATGTGATGATCTGCAGGACCCTCCCAGCATACTTCTTTATACAATGCCAGTAGCACTAGCCTTAGGCTACCAAAACTGCCTTATCTCCTTGAACAGAGAATATAGTAACCACCAGGAAATAACAGGAGCAAAATGATAAAGTCCCGTTATGTACAACTTGCCAAAATACTTGACTACACTTGTATTATAAAAAAGGACTGTATAAACAAATACATGGACAAAACACACATCAAATGAGGATCTAGGAAAAAAGGCATTCTTTTTCTCCCCAACATTTTGTATTTCTTTCATGAGAAATCCACATATGCCATAAAGCAACCTCTCTATACCCTAAGACTATTTCACGGGCAAAAGTATGAACAATATATGTTCATATTCTTACAAAACCAGTTAAGAGGAAGGCTGCAGTTATCTACGAAGAAGTTACTGGGCTCTTGGAACAGGCCTATTATAGTTAGTTCAGATAAATAAGGCACTTTTGATTATTACAGAAGAACTGTATCATCAGGCTCTTGCTATGTAGTTGTTTCACTATGTGGGGCTGCTACTTGTGCTCACTTGCTGTTTTTTTTCTGTTAAACATTTGGTCTACTTCTTGGAAAAAACTTTGGAACAAAGTTTCTTGTACTGATATAATTTGTTCTAAAGTCTAGAAGTATTTCTGTGTTAAATATTTGCAAATTCATCCTAAGAAACGGTCTTGCGATGCCCAAGTAGTACAGCAGACTATCAGAAAAGTATCTTTCATTGAAGCCAAGCAGGAAAACACCCATTCAGCAGATACAGCATATTTAAATAATTTACTGCTTGAATGACAGAGCACATAAAAATGTTTGCAGTGTGAATGTTTAAATTCACTCTTTGCTCTTATCAAATATCCAACAAGGCCAAATGAACGTTCTCCTGTTACCACACATCCCTAACCCAGTGATCCCTTCCCCTCTGACCACTTTGGCAAAGGACTAATACATTCCTTATTCCACTGCACGTAAGAATCTGCCAAAAGGACTACTGTCACTCACTTGCCTTTCTCAAAATAAAGAAAAAGAGGAAAGCTCTTGATTTTCAAGTAGCAAAATATCCTTTGCATGCATGTTTATTGCTTTCTTTTCCTGAACAAACTGCATTTTAAGAAAAGCTCAGTTTCTTTTTTAAATCTCTTTTTCTCCCAACAGTTGTAATTGTGTAGATTCTGTACTCTGAGGCTTGTGGGCAAGTTCAATAGCTGATTCATTGCTCAAGCTGCTTTCTTATCCTATATCTCGTATCATACAGAAAATATTTTTTCTAGGTGTGAGGATGTATCCTCAAGATCAGGTCTCCCTGTAGCTGTAAAAAAGTTTGTTTCTGAGGAGGATACTGCTCTTCATTCAACATAATGAGAGAAGTGAGAGATTTTCAAAGTAGAACAAAATTAGAAGCAACTGGCACAAAGTGAAACACAGAAAGTTCCCTCTGAACATGAGGAAATGCTTTTTTTACTGTGAGGGTGACTGAGCACAGGCACAGGTTGTCCTGAGAGGTTGCGGAGTCTCCATCATTGGAGAGCTCCAAAAGCCATCTGGACATGGTCCTGGGCAACTGGTGCTAGGTGGCACTGCTTGAGCAGGCGGATTAGACCAAATGACCTCCAGAAGCCCCTTCCAACCTCAACCATTCCATGATTCTGTGATGAAATTAGCAGTTGAAAAAATAAAAGCCATTTTGGCAAAAAGTGGGTGGTTCAAATAGCCACGCTGTCATGTTTGCTGTTCTGTAGTAGTCTCTGATCCTAGTAGAAGGGATCCAAGGATATTGCATTGTCCTCATCAGGATTTTGCTGAAGAGCTCAACTCATACATATTTTCTGGGCATTACAATGAAAACAAGAAGTACAAATCACTAAATTTATATGAGTAAAACTTTAATGTTAAAAAGACCTACTAACAATTTTGTTTTCCAACTTTTTTAGAACATATGATCAGAACACAAAGGAATAGCTCAAGTTTTCATCAACAATGAAACGAGAATGAGAAAATTGGAAGTCCCATCTGGGAAAGAATTTCAGGATTCCTGTTTGGTTTCGGGAGTTCCTCAAAAACTTTACCAATTCAGAAACCACGGCAGAATAAAATAAAAGTAAAGATATCTCTAAGTGCCAGAACTAACAAAGTCTGTTTCCCTAAGCATTTGTGTCTCCTGGTTGATCTGACTTCTGAACTTCACAACACCCAGTGGTGCAGCCTGAGCTCACACTATATTAAAAAATTATAAATGCCAAAGTTTGGAAAAAGCTTCAGCTGGTCTTTGCCAAAGAAACCTCAATAGAATTCCTGGTGTCTGATAAAATGGGAAAGCTGAATGAAAGCTTTCCAAGAGTTGAGGCATTCACATTGGCTCTTCTCCATCTAGATCCTCTGGTGTCTAACAAGAAATGTGCTCAAACTGCGGGTTTTTTTTTTTCTTAAAAGACAGTGTTAATAGGCTCCTCTATAAAGTTGCCCACTTTTACACAGTTTATATTTAATAAATTTCATAAATCACTATCTCACTATCAGATTTAACTAACAGCGGTCAATAATTTTGAAAGTTACTAGGTGGCTGTTAGTAATACATACCTATTTCCCAAGGAAAGCACTCTAAAAATGTCCCGAGTGTTTATGGCGGTAATTCTAATTTGAACCAGATTTGCATGATATTGATAAGATAAACCAAATGAGCTGATGGCAAGAGAAAGCAGCTGGAGACAGGCTTTACCAGGGCATTATGTGGGGCCCTGGAGATTGCAGGAGAGAGGAAACCCCTCAGCCTTGCCCAGTTTGGTCGCAGAAAGCCTGCTCTCTTTCCAACAAAGCAAAAGGAGAAATACAAGAACACGCAACTTCACTCATCTTCATTCCTGCAAGCAGCAGAAAGGGCAGTAGCAGGAATGATTTTTCTTCCTTCCCTTTTATGAAACTGTTCTTCCCTTCACACCCAATTAGCTGGGGTGTATTTACATGGCACAAATAGGCTACACTTCTGCACTCCTCCATAAACTGAGAACACAGGCAACCAATAAGCATTGCTTTTAGCTTCAATATTTATTTAGTTCTTAATGCTTCCCTCTCAGGTCAAGTGATGTCTGAATCAGCTTTTGGGCTAGCAGCACACTCCATATCACTGGACTCTTGTGCCCTACTAATGATAATGGAAAAATGTGAAGTTCCTGTCTGAATGGATGCTCTCGATGGGTTATTACCAGTGAGTACGCGCTGAATCAGACCCTCACTCTATAAAATCTGCAGAACATCTACTGCACCTCCTGTAAATTCCACGCTTATCTCTGACATTGATGAAGAAGCGAATTATCTTTTTGCTTACAAATTATAAGACTAAGGAGGTGGATAAACTTGGTTTTATTTTAATAAGATAATTCTAACAGAACCATTACTGTTATCATAAATATTTTTATAATCTCTTTTTGTTTAGTGTCATTGCTTATTAATATATTCAAAATATTATTATAGTAGTGCTCAAGAGCCCCATTCAAGATTAGGTCTCATTATATAATAGATGGTGCAAATACACCAAAACTGTGGTCTTCTCCCCTAGTTTTTTAAGCACAATCTCACTTCCTACTTATACCGCTTTTAAAGAGAATACTGTTGCCACTGGTATGGTTTTTGGCTTTTGCGGAGGAACACAAACACTCCTTTGGAAGCAGATACGCCTCCCTATTATTAGATTTATGTCATAGATAAGAAAGCCACAGTTTAAACTGAATGAACTATGTTAGTCACACAATATCTTTACACTGGACAATGAGTCAATCACTATTTCGGCCACACTTCTGTGTCATATTGCCTCAGGAGATTATCCCGAAGGCTACTAACCCTCGAGCTGACATTGTAAGTATCAGTCACTGTTTCTGCAGCTGTGAAAAGGCCAGGCTGGGAGAGGGTTTGTTTTGGATGACAGGTAGGCAACGGACAAACGTCATCCAGCAAAACCACAAGACAGCTCAACCTGCTCCTCCATGCGTCAAGTAGAAAACTCAACAAACACTGTGTCAGTCTTTCCCTTACAGCAAATTTCAGCTCTTTCACAATATTCATTAACAGTTCATTTCCCTGAAACCCACAGCAGGATCTTTTTCCCTGATATTTTCTTTTAGAAACCCTGCACCAAACGTTTGGCATTGATTTATGTGGTGTCACGCTCTTTCATATTAACTGATGACCTGCCCCTGCTTTTTAGGTAGATGAAATAAAAGAAATCAAAAGTAGGGTAAGAACAAAAAGGTGTAGGTGAGGTACATTACAGTAATGATTAATCCACCTCATTCTGAAGCTTATTTTTGAGAAATATTGCCCAACACAGTTTTGTCTCCTCCTATGGATTTAGGTCCAAATTATAACTGATGGGAAACTTTTTTCAATTCCCAGAAAATTTTTGAGATTTTAAAAAAACCACAACAGATACATATCCTACTCTACAGAAGGGTAACACCAAACTGGTTAGAAGTTCTATTATTTTTTTTCCTGAAATGAAATAAAAGAAAATATTACCCTAAAATAGTCTGATTATTATGCAGCTGTTCCGGAACAGAGAGGGTTCAAAATTTTGTACTAGTTTCCCACATCCTGTGTGAGTGTCCTGAATGCAGGGTTGACTATTTTTGAGGTGGATCTGTTGATTTTTTTCTGCTCAAGTTCTTTTGTATGGATAAATAATAAAAATGAAGCTTCTCCCCTCCTAGCCCTGCAAATGATCAATATCTCTGAGGTTCAACTCTTCACTAATTTATACAAAGTGGAGCAGCTCCAAGAGAAGATGCTGAGATGCACACCACAACTGCACTGTTTGAGATCCTTCCCCTCGCTCATTATCATGAGGATGGGGAGGTACTCCACCCTGGGGATGCCCCTGTGTTGCTATTCTCGTAACATTCTCTAAGGGAGGTCAGAAATCTTTCCCAGAGTACACTTCAGTGATACTGGTACACTTCCACAAAAGTCTTTGTGTTTCAAAAATGATTATTTTCTAGTGAAAAATAAAACTAAGATTTCTGAACCTCTGAAAATCATGACCTACATTTGGCAGTCAGTCTGGGATCTGAGCAGAGTCAATTGCTATAGGTTTCATACTGCTACCTGGGCCTCGTGCAAATTTGCCCTGAGAATGAAGAAGCCTTAACCAGCTCACTAACGATTCCTCATCAATTCTGCAGAAGGAAACTTGGCACAGTAAAGAATCAAAAACTTGTTTCTCACAATGTCTGATTTCCTAACAGCAAGAAAGAGCACCATGGAATAAAGATCTGTACTTTGTGACTCAGTTCATCGTTAAAAGCACGTTGTCCTTAATCCTAGGACACTCATCAATGCAAAGAGCTGATTTCAACATGTCAACAGGCTCTCTTCCCTTTTTTTTAAAGATGAGGTTTGTTAGTCATCTTTTAAGGTTATCTTTACTAGGTGAGCTAGAGCAGTCCCAATTTCAAAACATCATTTCTATAGGACTTTCTCATCTACATGGGGGTCAAAGAAAATCTTGGAACATACCAAAAGAAACACAAATAACTGTATTTATGGATAACTTCTTTCCTCTCTGTGCACAAACTTGTACCTCGACCCTGTAGCTCTGTCCCAATATCCTACACAAGAACGGCACTGTCTCTTCTAGGATTCAAAACCAAACAAAAATCCACAGAGCTAAGAGCAAAACCGTTCAAGTTCTGCAACTCAAGGTATGACTATGAAGGCAGCAGGAATATACTGACATTGCAGTAAGAGAGTAACAAGTTGTCCAAACCTGGGAGACCTGGTAAAAGTAATCTGTGGACTTTCTGCCAGCAGGGAGGGTTTAATCAAAGGAAATTTCCTCTGTTAAGCATTGTCAGGAAAAAAAACAGCTTTTTCCTAATTCAGATGCAGTCTACATTTTTTAATTCTGTTCCACCTTCTACTAATAACCTCTCTAAACAGATAAGCATTTTGCTAATAATCACAAAAAGTTTTCCCATTAGCAATTTATAGGACATTTTCAAATTTTGTACATTTACATAACAACTTTTATCAACATTTACTACAGCAAGCTTGACCTTAATAAAGACTATTTCTTGTCGAAAGTCAAAAAAAGAATCATTCAGGACGGCTGCTCATTGCCTGGGCCATGACAGTCTGGACTGTTGCAGTTCCCAGAGGGTCCTTGACAGCAGTGCTGTGCAGCTCTCTCAACTTTTAAATCAACTTGAAAGGGGTTATTATTACATTTTGAAAGAGGGGCAAATTGCATTTCTCTGAAAATAAATAGTAATAGTGTTGAATCTAATAAGAACTTTAATGCAGCACCTTCCTTTCATGGTGTAAGAGTGGATTAACAAACCATGTCTAAATTACATCAATTCACATTACACTCATGTTGTTCAACGCTGACACACAAGGCTAGCGGCATGGCATTTACGGATTGGTATAGTGCACTGTACAACCGATAACAAAAAGCTGTATAGATTACAGGACCTACCTGAAACTATAAGAGCAGTTTAGCTATTAACATTTTTCCAGGCAAGCCAGTGATGTCAACATGTTGTACAAACACCAACTTCATATCTTGACAGGTATATCATAACATTTTAAACTGCCAGCCATGTGACTGCCTACTAACTACTGTAGCTTAGTGTTGATTTAGAGGAAAGGACACCAACTCCTGATTTAGGAGCACCTTCTCCCACTGTATGTTCCTGAATACACTGTGTTTGTGTGACCCAGAATGACTCTATGTCTCCTTTGAGACATGACAAGTTCAAAACTTCTGGTAAAATGGTTTTATTCTGCTTGGCAACACTTGCTCAGTCATCAGCTAGAACCAGTTTCCAAAGCACTGGTTGTTTCTTCATAGCATTTTAGCTAATTTTAAATTGACTAGATTTACGTGTGCAGTTTGATAAAGCAAGTGATGCTGTGCTCGGACAAATCAGCACTGACATTTTTGATTTTTGTTGTTTGTTGTTTGTTTTTTTTTTTTCTTCCCCAGAATCCATTTAGCAACTTTCAATGTTATGGAAAGTTCATTATGCTATGGTGCTCGGGTCACAGGAAGTTTTACTACAGCTCAGTTTCTTTAGTTCTTGCTTAGGAACAAGAGAAGTTTATAAAACAATAGGAAAAAGCCTCGAAAAAGAGGCAGCATAGCACACAGCTGTCACGAGTAAGCAATGTCAGTCACTGCTAAACAGGTTTTCACAAATCTACATTTATTATACCTTCATTGGTATTTTTGTAGTTTGCAATATTTGTTCAGTAGTTTTAATTTGCTAGCATTTTTGTATTTTTTTATATATATATAAAATATATATATAAAAATTAGTTTTTTCCATGCTAGTCATACTTTCATAGAGCTCTATCACATGTGATAAACATTTTTATGCATCTAAGCACATTTGCTCTTCCAAAACCTGTATCCAATTACCTGGTGCTCAAGCATGGACCACGGAGAAATGTCCTTTTCCACTTCAGCCCAAATCTGCTCAGTAATAGCTCCTTGCTATAAATTACTATTGTCTCCATGTTGCTGGTAGAAAATGTTTAAGAGAGCTAATACGCTTGAAATAAGAAGAACCAAAACAGCTCAGGCTGATTAAATTGCTGATCTGAGCTAAATTAGCTGATTTTGTCTGGAGCATATTAGGAAGCACGCACAGAAACTTCTTCACTTCAAAACAAATTTGGACAGTAACTTTTAGCTGTCTGTAGTAACCTGGCAAGTTTCTTGAAAACAAGTCACCAGCTAAAGGGAAAATCTTCATTAATGTCTCTACTGAGTGGAGATGTAGAGTGTGTTCACCGTACCTGTAGAGCATACAGAAGCTGCAAAGCAGAGAGGGCTATGCATTGGTAGGGAAAACTTCCACTGGAAGTTAAAACTGTTTGAAACAAAGGAATCTAATGGTCAGAAATAAATCCATAGGAAATCAAGCTTTGCTAAGCCTGCTGCTCGCAGAACTATGTTTTCTAAAAAAAAATCTGATTAAAAGTTTTTTATCTAATAATTTCATGCAGTCATTGGTGGTTTTTTTAATGTCATCATAAGAATTCTGGATTATTTTTTTTTTTCATTTTTGCCAAATGAAATCAATGGGAGTCCTGAATAACCTTTCTTTTTCTTTCTTCCCCTTATAAAATCCAGTTTCAGTACATGGATGTGCCTGCTTCTGCCATAATATTGGCCATGGTGGCGATACACACATAGAAGATGCCCAGCTTTACTCTGAGCTCTCACAGAGACTTCCCTCGCAAGAGAAGGAGGGTAGTTAAGAGGGAAAGCGATCTTTTTACTTACAAGTTGATAAAATATAGTAAAGGCAAACATGAGAAAATATGGGACACAGCAACAGCATTTTTATTTCCATGAGGAAAGAAATTCCTAAGCAGATAAGGTATTTTCTCCATGTACTAATGCATTTAGTGTCGGAGATGTGCCGTTATGATACAAGTCAGTTCTTTCAAGTAACTGATATAAAAAAATGTAGGAGCTGGCTGTACTTTCTGTGTAAAACTGATTGCCTAAGCCATTTTTGTGGTGTTGGTGCTGAGAAGCCAAGAACCAGTGGTAAAGAACAGATGGTATAGCCATTGTATGAAACATAGCCTTTATTTAAAAAAAAACAAAACCAAACAAATACCTAACTCAAATCCTAATTTAAGGTATGAGTGAATGAATGCAGCTTCTAAAGAATCTTCACATCTGACAAAAAAAAAGGGGAATAATTATAAAAAAAGTACTTGTAATTTTTAAAAGAGCTGTAAAAGGCAGAGAGGAATCGCTGTCCCCTCTGCGCCTGTCCCAGCGGTTACTGAGAGGCTGCTGGTGGGCTGTCACTCTCATCCTTGGCAGCCCTTGCTTCAGACTCAAAAGCATAAAAGAAAATGACGCAAAGTTTGTATATATCATGTTTCTGAGAATGGATCAAAAATACTTTGCTGAGGATAATCTAAAAGACAAAGAACGTCAAATATGTAAAAATCAAAGCAGAAATGGAAAAAAAAAACCCAACGTGATGTAAAAAATAAAGCACAAAATTGAACCCTGCAGGAAATCCAAAACTTTTTTTTTTTTTAATAAAGGAAAAAAATGAGCAACAATTTTAGTCCCAGTAACAAAATTCACGTGTGGACTCCAACATTTCCAGTGATTGCATTTTAAAATCAAAACGAAACGTCTTGAGTTCTGGCAGCCAACACTGTATTTCTCCTGCAACAATTAGAGCATCAGCAGTTCAACAGAGCAGAGCTCCTCTACGCACTACTGATGAAATCAGTCCATATAAGGGAAACACAAGTCTTTCAAATTTTGTCAGGGAAGAACAGACATTTTAAAATATTTTCAGTTAAGGTGAAGGTATTGGAATTTAAAATAAATACCATTTTTTTAATCTGTATTATGTGTCTTTTATATTTTAGGGGCTTCAGTTAATCTTTAAACTTGGAAAAAAATGCACTACTGCAAATTGTTTTTTGAGGGGAGAGAGACAATAACATGGCAGGGTAAAGCAATAGTTTAAAATCAGCTATTGTGTGAACTAACAGAAATGTTTTAATAGGAGGTTGAAAGACAATGAACGAATGGATTAAGAAGAAGGATGGGTGACTGGCATTCTTCCAGCAAGAGGCAAATGCAAATAACTTCCAGTGAGGGCAACCCAAACTCATGGTATCCTGAGCTAAGGAAGCTCATGCAATACCTGAAGGAAAGACAGACCAGCAGTCAGCATATCTCCAAAAGTAAGAGGAAATGGAAGCTCCAAGGAAAACACGTGGACCCCTTCATTTCCACCTGCTTAGGCTCTGTTGGGTACCTGTGCCATAAAGAATTCATACTAAAGCTCCTTAAAAGAAGTATCTGTTGGTTTTGATGGCAGCATACACACCGAGCTTCCCATATGTACAAGAGGCAAGCCTCCCAGGGGAGGGGTTGAAAAATACCAAATATAGTTTATGATTAATATTTTGTTTGATTGTTTTCAAAGTAATTGTTGTGTAAAATGAAATTCAATGAAGTGTACATCAGCCAATTGAAAAAGAATAAGGTTAGCTATAAAACAAGACGAGATACACAACTTGGCCAGACTCCAGAATGAGACAATTAATGTTCCGAAAGGGAATAAGAAGAAAAAGGGAAGAAGTTATAAACTGAAAAATAGTCATTAGATCATAAAACTTTTCAACAGGATAAGAACAGCAGTTACACCCCCTGGTCCAGAGAATTCTCATGCTAAAATGCCACTGACTGCAACAGACCAGAATTTCACTGAAAAGCCACTTCACAGAGTTGTCAGGAGTGATAGCAGGGGTGATGTAACGAGGAGGCAGAATGACAGTGACAGTTGTGTTTTCTTTTTTTAGGATTTGAAAAATAAGCTGCTGTACATGACAATTTGTTTACACCTCAAATGACCTTTTTTTTACTAAGGGTTTTCAACAATTGCCATCCAAAATGCAGCTAATGTTAGCTCTAGTTTTATATAACTCTTTTTTTTTTCCCAAAAGATATTGAAAAATTGCTATTTAAAAGGCTACTTTTGGGAAAATTTCCCCTGAGAAACGTAGCGTACAGTGCACATTAGTGTGCAGAGCTGCTTCTTGTACCATCTGGAAAATTGCACATCATACATTTGTGGGGAGTTTCAGACTTTTGACATTCAAAATTCATTATTTCAAAAGGAATATTTACTTAGTAGAAACAAACTCGTAGCAAGCTAGTACAAGTAAAGTAGCTGAACCTTCTGCCGTAAGAAATACTAAATCAGGCTTTGATTATTAGGTAAACTCTCCTAACCTCTGTGACATAACTAATGTAGCACTCTAAATCACATCTTTATCTTAATAGATTTCGTAACCTGTTTTAACCTTAAACACAGAACAGTGTTCTGCTTTAAATTCCATTTGGTCTAGTGTAAAGAAGGACATTGGGTTTTTATGGCAAGAAGAGTGCTTTGTACTCATGGGAATAGTTTTAACACCTTTTCCTCTAAATCACAGTAAGTCTCTGCAATGGAAAGTATAGAAAAATAAAGGGCTACATCTTAGCTAATAGGTAGATATCAGTGATTTCAATAGTGGCACACTGATTTACTGCAGCTGAGGATGTGACCCATAGCTTGCATTTGTTTACACAAGTGTAGTTAAACATACAAAAACAACTGAATTCAAATTCATGAGTAAGAAGTTAAATAAATACGTAAAATTAGTCAAGCAAACATGATAAGCCACGTGTTCCCGTAAGATTAGACAAGTGGTAAAGGTAATGAAATGCGCAAGGCAAAAACAAGTGTTTCACATAACCTGCAAAGTTATCTCATAATAACACAAACCTTGAAATGGTTCGTTGTCAACACAGAGCGAGTTTGACAAAGAGAAATAATAGAATGTTGGTGTTTTTTAAGAGAAATCATAATATCTTTTTTAAAATTGTATGAGTATTTCCTTAGGAAATAATTTACTTTTAAAAAATTTTATTATAATTATTTTTTTTAAAATAAAACCAAGCAAACAAATCAGAACAAGAGAATCACTTCCCCAAAGCAGATCACTCCATGGATGAGTGCTGGCTGCACCAGCTTGTCCCAGCTTAAATGGGGATGCAATTTTGAATTAAAAACCAAAAGTTAAAACTTGTGCCCTAAGACATTAGGTATTGTAAAGGTTTGACCTCCTTGCTTTGTGAAAAGCCATGCACTGCATCCTGCAGTGATTTCCCCTCTCTGTGAGAAGAGTACAGCCAGCATGCTGGGGCACACACAACCCACATCCTTGCATCTTGTTTTTGGCACGTTGGGATGTGCAATTTGGAAGGACAGATTGTATTTCTGCTATCAGCTTGGCAGAATCCCTGACCTTGGTTCAGGGCTGGTGGCCCTGCTCGCCAGGTGCGGGTGGGCAGTGAACTGCAGGTCCGGCTGCCCCAGTACATCTGGCACGCGGAGTCACAGCACGGGAGGGACTGCGGTGGTGTGCTGTGTGCTGGGGAGATCGCGCGAGGGAGGTACGTCCAGTGTATGAAATCAGACTAATCTGATTTCCTCCTCTGATCAGGCTCAGTGAAGCAAGACCACGTGCATCTTTCAGTCACCAGAGTTGTCCATTTTTTCCCTCCTGCCAGGCGTATTTGGCCTACAGAATTTCTGTCCTGTAAAACTCTGGTCACAACCCTTAACTTCTTTTGAGGTCCAGGTGTTTCATGACAAAATAAAACTGAAGTGTGAAGAATGCAGTGAAACCACCATCATTTGCCTTGTTCAGAGCTCAGTCTAATTCACAACGTGGCAAAACGAGTTTTAAAAATCAATCATTGTTGACTGAAGTTCTCTTTTGAATGGGAAAGCAAAACATTAGCTACGTTATGCTGGATCAACTTTGTTAGTATATCATCACCAGTAAACAAAATAATACTTGAACATCAGGGAAATGAAAAGTGCAGGATTCAAGGGATGATTCTACACTACTGGTTTCTGGTGGTGATGCTGTCTTAGGTTTTTCCGTCCTTGTTCTGATGACTGCAGTTGTTATTAGCCATCTGCATACTACCCTTCCTTTGGGGACACATGATGATGCAGACCAGAGGACCAGACTTGTTAAAAATAACTCTGCAAAACCCAGTTATTTTTAGCCTGGCTGAGTTATCACCAGTTTATTCTGTGCCTTTATAAACAATAGCACTGGCACGAGTGAGAAGATATCCCCAAGGTAGGAAAGAATGGCTTGGGACAAAGTATAGATCTGTCAATGCTGAGACTGTGGCCAAGGTATGTGGAAATCTGCTCAGCCTGGCAGCAGAGCTAGGAGGGGAAGTAGGAAGGTTAAGGAGCATCAAGGAGTCCTTTAAAGGTCCCTTTCAACCCAAACTGCTTTATGATTCTATGGTTCTAAATGCAGTCTCAGTAGAACGACCATTCACCAGCAAAACACAATGTCATTAGAATTTAAGAATACATATTTTGACCAATAACATACTAGTGACGATCACTTTGTTTGCAAGCTTGCAAAAAAAAAAGAAAAGTTTCATATCAACGTATAACTCTGTGCTTTCAATGGAAAGTATAACATTGGGGGAACATTTGTTAGACACCAGGCTCTTGATTGCTCTAGGAATAGTTTCCTAATAAATGGAAACTGTTCAATCCTTGTGTTACAAAATTAGCCATACTCAGACTGATTCTTTTAATGCTAATTCTTTAAGGTAGATGACAATAAAGCTTGATATTGGCACGTTAAAGTGGATATAGCTTGGACAATTGGCAGCTTTGACTGTGGATAGGTAAAAAAAACTAAGCAGTTTAAAGTCTTTGAGCTCTTCCTTGAGGACTAGGAGAAATAAACTCTCTCATCCCCTCAGGCTGAAGGAGAAAAGTATCACAGCACACTCGAAAAGGATACGTATGGATCAAGAGTGGGAGAAGAACATAAAAAAGGTTTGTAGACAAGAAGACAAGACAGATTCAACTGACCAAAGAACTGTAATGTCTCTACGTGTTACAGATCACAAACCTGAACTGGCACAAGGCTGCTTTTGAGAACATTGCTAAAGTTTAATAAATAGCATGTATATCAGGATCTAACAATGCTTTTAGCAATCCACACGGTGCACCACAGCTACTCTTGCCATCAACCTCTGGGTGCCAGCAAAAAGGCTTTTAGATTTAACAGAAAGTCTCAAGAATGATTGGCAGAACATGCCAATCATTAGAAAAGCAAATAGAAAGAAAAAAATTACTCAGATTAGCTTCCATCTATTCCAAAGGAACCCAAGACTATAGCTGGAAATGATGATCCCTTTCTTGAGTGCTGCATGTAGCTTGTTTAATAAACATATAAGGAGCCATCCAACAGGAAGCTCAGCTTGCCACTGAGGACTAATAAAATGCTTTGAACTACAGGCAATATGCACACCCAAATTACATACTGCGATACTCACAATATTTCAGCTGCTCCGCAAGGCAGAAGCCAACTATTCTTGGCAAGCATCCTCATCATGCCTTCCAGCTCCCCATCGTTCACATGTGGAGTAGTGCCACATCAAAAGAACCCAGTCATAAATTCTATAAATCGTTACAGATGAAGATCAAGTGGAAAAAATACTCAACCTTGTGGAGCAACTAAGATTTTGCGTTGAGTACCATTCATCTGCTCAGAGGTGTTACCAGTACAGCTCTTTGCAAGAAAAAGCAAGAGCTAAAAATTCACTTTAGATAAACTTACAGTGCTTGTCAGTCTAATAATGATTTTTTGTTATACTATGGAGCAAGAAAGTGAGGATATGGGAAATACGAATGACATTAAATGAAAAAAAAAATCAAATACCTAACTTTTTATGGACTTTTCTTGTACATTTCTATAGAAGCTTGGTCACTAGTTGGTGTCAGCTGGATTAATTACACATACTACAAAAATTCACAAGATTCCAACTGAACTTGAAGTCCCTAATGCTACTTACTGCAGAACATTGCATTAAGACCTAAAATACCTGTATTCCAACAGACAGAGATGCACAGAGAAGGAAAATGAGTTGCCCAAGTCTATACTTCTTTTGTCCCATGACTGTGGCCAGAAGACAAGTCCCTGAAACGCAGTCCAGGATTCCACCTAGGAATCACACTGCCCCAGAAGTGATCAAAAATGGTTCACAGGTACACTGTTATTTTCAAAATCTTCTCTTTGCCTTCATAAAACAAGAATCATTTGGGGGCACATTTCAACTTGCAGCTCTAGTTACATGAGAATGATTTTGGGGCACGATTTGACTTGCAGCTCAAGTTAATGTGATAGTGACGACAAGCTCTCAGAGAAAATAAAAGACATATCTAACTCAAGCGTTTCATAACACTGCACCACCAAGGGCCGTGATACTTGAATGACAGTCTTCAATGTACCCAAAAGACCAAAATGTTATGCTTGGGAAGGGAGCAAGTGTTCCAATTATATCTGCTGCAATAAATAAGCATATAGGAGCTTTCCAGTTGAGACAGCTAGGGCATCAAATCAAAGAATTAAGATCTGCTTGCTTATCATAAGAAAAACTTTACTTTGAGCAAAACAGTTAAGTGGAAGAAAGAATGCCCGAAGGAAGAGAATGTGAGCAGAAATGCAATCTCTATAGCATTCAGAAGAATATGATATACTTGTTGGGTTGCCTGTGTGCTAACAAAGGCCACAACTTGGTGATATAAATACAATTAGTGGCTTACAATAGAGTCATCAGCCAGCAGTTCTGCGTCAGGCCTGAAAAAAAGCAAAGTTTGGGCAAAGAAAAGAAAGACGTTGCTGTCACATAGATAATTTTAAAGGGGACTGTGCCAGAAAATAAAACTTATTACTAGGAAAGCAAGGACATCAAGATTATAAGCTTTTAATCAATATAACCAACAGAATGTAAGCCCTCAGATGCTTGGGTTATGCAGCCAAATGTGGCGCAGAAGGTAGATGCTGAAAGAAAAGCATTCTTAAAGGAAGCTTGTTCTCTGTTGTTCCACGGAGAAATTCAAAGTGCAAGAAAACAGTCGGTTTTCTTAGTTTTGTAATATTTTTTTAAGTTCTAAAGTATCATTTAATGAGAAACAGATTAAACTCATTTCAGCAAAATTCCTAATGTTTCCTAACATCTGTTTTTATGTTTAAATACAAAGCTATACTTTTTATAATATATCACTCACACAGGCATTGGCTGTTTGATGGGATAAGAGCATATTTGAACTCAACAGCGAAGCACGAGTGTAAAACCCAGGTGTTTCTTGGAACCAGGGACTGTATTCAGCTAAACCACCACAAATGCAGCTCCTACCAACTGAAACTGGTCCTGAATCAAATACTTGGAGATTAAAAGTTTTATGATCCTGTCCTAACACACATTAGGGCATAGCTAAAGCACATTCCATGGGATTGCTAATTCATATTTTAAATGTTTTTGGAAATTTACAGACCACTGATACCCAAAAGAAAAAGGCTGTCATGGGGCAGCACAGAACCACTGTATTTGACATCGTAACTCCTACAGACAACTGCTGAAATGGGCTATGTCCTTAGATACTCACACTTGGTAATGTCCAGAAACAAGACTAAGGTTAATCTTCCTGGACGCTCGAATTCACTTATAGTTTCTCTCCTACTTTAATACAAATGAGAGCATTTTTGGTTTATTCATGATTTGAAATATGTCAGATTACTTCCATTTACTATTTTGGACAATCAAATAATTCAGCTAGTATCTTCAACAGTAGTTTCTTTTTAACATTAAACTGAAATCACAGCTCTAATTGTCCCCAAAATTCAACAGCAAGTTTAGGATTCTCTTACTATATTTTTTCACTGCTTTTTACACAGACCATTGGTTTATATTCTATACACATAAACTACAAAAGATTTCACTGCACTACTCTACTTTACAAATCTCCATTGAGAAGCACTGCACAATCTGCCCAGATTAACATTTTCATCACCATAAACACAGCAGTGTAATGACACAAACAGCTCTCTAACACGCATAAACATTCAGAACTACTCACCCAAGTTCACACCATCCACAGCAACAAAGTGTGCAAAGCCAGCCAGTGGTGGGACGCTGGCAAAGAAGCAAGCCTTTGCCCCACACTGCCATTGAAAGATCCGGTATGAGAAAATGGTTTATCACTGTGCACCTACAAACATAAATTCTGAGTCTGCCCTGTCATGTCTTACTCAGTATATAAGCTTTCTTTACACAAACACCTAATTAAAAATCTCCATGAACATCCATGAGACATCACAGCAGTGTACGTCTGAGTTTAACTTTAATTTCTCCTTTGCCTCGATTAGAAATTTCCTTTTAAAAGGATTTTAACTGCCATTATTTAACCTTTCTTTCTGTGAAAGACTAAAATACAGATTCTCACCAAAGAACTACTTCAATACTTCAAGTTCCTGCTCTCTAACCACACCATGTGCAAATTAAGGCTTTCATGGAAGGCCATATCAGCTTTTTTCTTTGTTAGAATTAGAGAGAAACTATAGCACAAATATACTTTTGTGATTCCACATGGTGCCTCCTTCAGTCTGCGAAAGATTTCTAACAAACCAGTGCAGGCTGCAATATAATTAAAATTAAAAATCCCACAACAACTATTATGACACTAATGAGGTAAAGAATAATGTCAGCCAACATCCTCTGGTAAGAAAGTTGAAAGAGTATGGGAGAGGATATATATAATGCCAATAGAGTTCAAAGAGAATGCCATGTTCAAATGTAAACAAATGTAAAGCACTAGCAATAAAATTTAAATTAGTGGTTTGCAGTGATGTCATCTAGCAGTCTGATGTCAGGCCTGATGAAAGCAAGATACAGGCAGTGGAGTGAAGCACATTTGTCCAAAATTCACCACAAAGGACTGTGTTTTCCCCATACAATTAAATAAAAAAAACCCGCAAACAAATAAAAGCAGTACCCAGAGCAGGATGCTTATTAAATTTTTAAAAGCTATTTCTCTGTAACCGGCATTCAAATATTTCTTTTTTTTTTTTTTCTGCTTTCTCTATTGGAACTTGCTGACAGAAAGGTACATTTTTGTTACAGTTAACATAGTCCCATGCATATAACTTTAATGGAACAAAGAGATATTCTTGGTTTATGTTTTCTCCTAGTTGCATTTTTAATGTTCAGATAAAGAATCTAGAAAAAAAGGGTTTTATTATTCTATTACCAAGTTTAACAGAAAGGTGACCTTCAAAAAACTCTCTGTAGCAACCTTAGTGGATGCCTAACACTTTTTCATTGTTGAATATTTTCTGAGCTATTCAACTGTCTTACTGAAAATACTTACAGAATCTGTATACTATGCTTTTATTTCATACCCTGGTTTGCTATTATTTCTTTTATTGGAAATTATGCAAAAAAAACCCCCTGAACAATATACTAGATATTCTAGTATTATACTACTATCAGAAATCACAAGTAAAAATTAAACATGCAATTTCTATTCTTTCAGTTTTCTTGAATTCAAGCTGTGCAAGATTGAATGACAGCAGAGTCCTATTTGTTATTAATCTTCAAATGAAGTCATCAGAGAACCTTAAATTGTACAACTGGCTAACCATTGGGCAAGGGCTTTCTAATTTTCCTCAAGATACTGCTGAAAAGATCCTAGATATTACTGTTTATATTGATTAAGTGTAACTTGCTTCAGGCTTTAAAAACTATTGCTTTTGCTTCTACTGTTATTAGCATTGATTTGCAGAACTTAATGGTTCAGGCCTGCACAGGCAAATCTGGAAAATAAATGGCTCCTGTAACAAACATGTGTTAACCTGTTCAGAGAACATCTACAAGCATATAACTTGCCTACTTTGCCTTCTTCCTATCAGTAGGAGAGCTGTAAAAATCAATGCCATTGCAGTAAAAGTAACAAAAGCATCAGTAAGGTACAAAGAAACACGCTTATTAGATGCTGTTTAGACACAATTTCAGAGTTTGAGAAAGAAGACACCCAGCAGGTGCTGTATGGCAGCAGGACCTGGCAAATGGAGGTAGCAGGACCTGGCAAATGGAGGTACCAGCTGACATGACCTCAGTGATGACTTCCATCGAGACAGGGAAAAAAGGGGCAGATGACTGGAGAGCTGGCTAAACTCTCCAGAGAGAAGAAAAACAAAGAGTGGAAAGGCAGAAAAGCTGTAACTGGAAGTGCAGCAGGGAGGTTTCTTCTATCTGTATGATATGTGTCTGGATAATACAATAGATGTAAACCTCCAGGACAACATGGGTGTAGATCTGAACTGTGCAATTCATTCAATCTCTGTATGTTCACATTATTCACGACACCCCTCTTCTGGCTGCTTCTTTTCTACTGTGCCAAAAATAAGCTATTTATATTAGGTTTTAAGTACTTTGCATCATTTATGAGCAGTCCTGGCTAACTAGGGAGGTCCCAGCTGACTGGAGGTTGGCAAATGTGACACCCATCCACAAGAAGGGCCAGAAGGAGGATCTAGGGAACTACAGGCCAGTCAGTCTGACCTCGGTGCCTGGAAAGGTCATGGAATAGATCATCCTCAGTGCCATTACACAGCACATGCAGGAGAAAAGGGTGATCAGGCTCAGTCAGCATGGGTTTGTGAAAGGCAGGTCATGCCTGGCAAACCTGATCTCCTTCTATGATAAGGTGACCCGCTTAGTGCATGAGGGAAAAGCTGTGGATGTTATCTACCTGGATTTTTGCAAAGGTTTTGACACCGTTTCCCACAGCATTCTCCTGGAGAAACTGGCTGCTCATGGCCTGGACAGGTGTACTCTTCGCTGGGTAAAAAACTGGCTGGATGGCCGTGCCCAGAGAGTGGTGGTGAATGGAGTTAAATCCAGTTGGTGTCCGGTCACAAGTGGTGTCCCCCAGGGCTCGGTGCTGGGGCCAGTTCTCCTTAATATCTTTATCAATGATCTGGATGAGGGGATCAAATGCACCGCCAGTAAGTTTGCAGATGACACCAAGTTGGGCAGGAGTGTTGATATATTTGAGGGTAAGATGGCTCTGCAGAGGGATCTGGACAGGCTGGACCGATGGGCTGAGGCCAATGGTATGAGGTTCAACAAGGCCAAATGCCGGGTCCTGCACTTGGGTCACAACAACCCCATGCAGTGCTACAGGCATGGGGAAGAGTGGCTGGAAAGCTGCCTGGCAGAAAAGGACCTGGGGATGTTGGTGGACAGGCGGCTGAATATGAGCCAGAAGTGTGCCCAGGTGGCCAAGAAGGCCAACAGCATCCTGGCCTGTATCAGGAACAGTGTGCTGAGCAGGACTAGGAAAGTGATCATCCCCCTGTACTCGGCACTGGTGAGGCCCCACCTTGAGTACTGTGTTCAGCTTTGGGCCCCTCACTACAAGAAGGACATTGAGGTGTTGGAGCGTGTCCAGAGAAAGGCTACAAAGCTGGTGAGGGGTCTGGAGGACAAGTCTTATGAGGAACGACTGAGGGAACTGGGGTTGTTTAGCCTGGAGAAAAGGAGGCTGAGGGGAGATCTTATCACCCTCTACAACTACCTGAAGGGAGGTTGTAGAGAGGTGGGGGCTGACCTCTTCTCCCTGGTGACAAGTGATAGGACAAGAGGAAACGGGTTCAAGTTATGTCAGGGGAGGTTTAGATTGGATATTAGGAAACATTTTTTCACTAAAAGGGTTATTAAACATTGGAATAGGCTGCCCAGGGAGGTGGTGGATTCGCCATCCCTGGTGGTGTTCAAAAAAAGGGTAGATGTGGTACTTAGGGACATGGTTTAAAAGTGGTTTTGTCAGGGTAGGTTAACGGTTGGACTTGATGATCTCAAAGGTCCCTTCCAACCTCAGCAATTCTATGTTTCTATGATTTTACTTTACAAGCTGTCTCCTCCCAATCTCATTCCTTATTCAACCCTGAGACATTATTTTCCCTCTGTGATCAGGTCACTATACTTTTAAACTGATACACTTCCATTTATCCCATCCTGCTTTCACACATGGAGGATCTCATCTAAATGTTAGCAAAGCTGCCTCATTGTTTTCATTTAAATCCTCACCTACATTCTCTGTTGCTGTGATGCATCCAAAACCTTGCTAAGAATGAGACTGCCGCTCTCTTGGGTCCGTTTTTTCTCTTGTCAGATAATACTGTCAATATATTTTTTCCCCTCATTATCCATCACCTCATTCCTTTCTTCTGAATCTACCCATCTCTAGCCTTCTGCCTTTACATTATGAATAAAAACCTCTTTGAGATATAGACCACCACTCACAGGTTATCAGTACAAGCTCTTGCCTCGTCCTGCAGATCCTTGGTGCTACAGTAGTACTGACAATGAAACGACAATGGAATGTTGACATTTTCCTTAAGTTTGGGAATGTTTGGATATATGCATCATCTCTAACCTAGTAAACGAGGCTTGTGTTTCTTGGTGTTAAATCACTGTTGGCAATGCTCAGGAAAATCAGAGTGTAGACCCAATCATCTCCAGAAATACTGAAAAATCCCATTTTTAAAAGCGTGTAATAAACCACAACATCTTAATTCTTCCGACACTGAAATATTTACTGTTCTTCTGACTTCAGACAATGTCAGTGAATCCTTAGCCTGCAAACTTTAATCAGATGACAAAAAAATGACAGCCTAACATCTTGAGTATTTTGCCATGTTCACACAGAAGGTCCACCTGACCTCATTGCCTCTATTACTGCCGTCGTACTTCTAATTGGGTAACAGAGGATAAATATTCAACAACCAGATTTAAAAATAAATCTTCTAGGACACTTCATTAAATGTTAACCATATTCTAGATTCTGCACAGGATGGAATTGGTGGAGCAAACAATGTACAGAAATTATATACGTGCTCATTGTTTGCCAAAGTTGACGCTATTAACAATCTTCTTTCCTGGATTTTTTAAATAATACGCAGATATTTCACCGTAAATGTTAACACTTTAAGAAAGACTAAGTGTGTTTTTCTAAGAGTCTGATTCTGAAATGCCACAAAAGAGCATTGTGCTGTTTTTCAAAACAGCATTGATACTAGAGATGTCGCATCACAAACAAAAAAAATCCAGGACACTTGGCAAGAGTCTCTAGTTGCAAGAAAGCTGCTCTCCAAACTTCCCTGAAGGTAACTCTGCTGCATGCACTTTGCAGAACAGCAACCGCTCCATGCAGCAGCTCAGGCTGGAGCCAGCAGAACGCCAAAGGCCATGTGAAAGGACTTTTAATCTTCTTTAACCCCCGATTGATGTCGGCTGACTAGTCCTGGGAAACACAGTCAGGCCTCTGCTTCTGTGACTCACACCTTTATTACAGTATTTATTTCCTGGTTAAATTGATTAGGCTGCACCATACATACTACCTTGTGTATTAGTAATGTATAGTTAATCTGCAACTTTATCACGAGGGTACATTTTATTACATGAAGTGATGTAAACACAACCACTCCCATTCCTGGTAGCTCTTATACCTTTATGATATTGATAAAAATAGATGTCTTCATTGTGATGTCTTGAGCAAATATATCAGAACCATTAAAGATAAAAGCCAATAATCAATTAAAGCTATCTAAATCAATAATGCACAAACAACCCATGGTAAATATTACAAACCAAGGCAGAGTCACTCTAGACTTATTTCAAGGAGAACTCAATTACAATAAAACTATTGTAACAAATAATGTACGTTGCAATAGTTCTGATACAGTCTAAGGACTTTAGATGGTAAGTTAAATCAGGTCATGCACCAAATAAGGGAATACTGGTAGTACAGCTTGTCATGTCCTTAGCTGAATTCTTTCATGGAGCAAAATATCTACGTGCAGGAAATTTGTCTTGAAAGCATTTTAGGCAAATCCCACTGGAGAAATACAGAAAATATCACTATTCATTACCTCTTCTTTTTATACATATCTGTCTTCTTTCCAAGAGATTTTATGTATTACTGAGCAAATAGGTATGATATGCACACAGGGTTAAGCTGAAGAAAGGTATACAGGTAAATAGGAAAATGAAATAGGAGTTAAACAAGCTCGGAGTGTTTTACAATGGGTCATGCATCCCTAGCAAGCAGGGGAATTCTGATCTGAGGGCAACCACTGCTCCCTCAGAAATCAGTTTAAGTGTGTTTCATTTAAGTGAATTCATTTCCTCATCCATGAGGCTAAGTCATAACTTAAGTCATCTCAAGGAACATTCAGTAATAATCCAGTTACAAATTGCAACAGTTAGGTAGGCATAGATTGTTTTCTTTTGCCTACGTTTTCTAGACTATCTCAGAATGCGCCCACTTCTCATTCTGAAACCGGGAGCTGTTTCACACTGCTAACACGTGGATTTTCAGAGGTCACAGTGACACATCCAAAGTCAACAGAGGGAAAGGCACGTGGAGGTAAAGGATCCTCTAAGCAGATTGCAGACCTTAAGGCTTAGGAGGAAAGGAGTTTTATCACATATGTTTATGTTCTAGATATGAGAAATTTACGTCTTTCCTGATACTACTGCTGTATAACACCCTGATTAATGACTCTCAGCTGGACCTGAAAGACAGAATGCTCACTCATTACACCAGCTCCCAAAATCTTTAGAAATGTAGAATGCCCTGTATGCCTTTATGTGCAGTGCTGTAACACAACCCCAGCCTAGAACAGAGAAATTTGTCATCCTACTGATGCTATCTCACGTGAAGCATATATCGTTGAGCACATATTGAGGGGGACAGGCATTACAGTTATCCCACATGGAAAAAGGGATAAAGTCATAAATAAGATGTAAATTTGATGAAGTAAACTCAGATAAAACTATGTTGAGATTTGCTTGCAGACTGAAAAATTACACCCAATTTTTGACGCTTACTTTACACAGAAATAATTGATGACTTGGACGACTTTTGGGGGATATCGGTGACTCCAGGAAGATTCAGATACAGTAAGCCCAAAATCATTCCTACTGCGTGCGGAAGCCCATCGATCCCCAGCTTGGCGATCAGGGGGTATCATTTTTAGGGCGGCGTCAGTTAACGGGCTTTGTTTCCTTCGTACCGCTCGGACGAGTCGCTCCCCGTCTGCCCGGGACGGAGAACCGGCGGCGGCGGGGCGGGCTGGCGGCAGCACCCCCTCCACAGCCCGGGCGGGCTCTGGCCACCGGCGGGGTTGGCTCGGCAGGCCGGCACCGGTCCGGCCCCGCGGCCACCGGCGCTGGCGGGGCCCGGCCCGGTTGTCACCCCTCTGGAGCGGGCGCCGGTAGGGGGGGGCGGTGTGTGTGTG
>VUYV01000058.1:1036665-1151965 GCA_008711295.1 Anarhynchus alexandrinus | reverse complement strand
GACAGCAGCGGCGGCCCTCGGGAGGCCGCGGGCGCCCCGCCGGCCGCCGCCAAGCTGCGGAGTGGAGCCGGCAGCAGGACGGGGCGGCCGCCCGGCTCGCCGGGGGTTTGTCGTGACGCTCCTGCCTGCAGCGGCGGGCGCCACGTCTCTGCTTCGCCCCGTTCGGCTTCGTTTCCCCCCGAGCGCCAGGCCGGGGAGCAGCGGTGGCAGTCCCGCAGGTGAAGCCGCGTTTCCCTCACAGGCACCTCCTCCCTGCCCCCGGCCTTGGCAGGCCGGGCCGAGGCGAGCTGAGGTGACCCTGGCCCCGCGGGGGGGTCCCTGCGCCGGTGGCTCTCGTACCCGCCTCACGGTGGAGAGAGGGGGTGAGGCGGCGGAGGGGCAGGGAACCTTCTGGAAGGTGGTGGCAGCCCCCGCCGCCACGGGGAGCTCCGCCGGGAGCCGGCTAAAAATGCCCTTCCTAAAGACACTTAAGTTTCTTTTTTTTTTAAAAAAAGTGCAGCTTTTCTGCTGAAGTGCCTAATTTAAAACATTAGCCCCGAGGGCTCGAGGCTTTTCCCCTATGATCATGCCTGCCCCGTGTCAGGCCCTGCCTCCTTGTCTTCCCCGGCGCCACACCGCATGGCAGCAGTGCGCGGGACGCAGGGACCCGGCACCGCGCGGGGTGTCGCTTCCCACCGCCGGCGGTGGGTTTTTAGAACCAGCGTTCCCTCCGGAGCGTTGGAGCCGCACGGGCCCGACGTTGGCTCAGCGCGACGCTGCGGAAACCTCGTGGAAAGAACAGGCCTTTGAAGCGAGCGTGGCAGCTGGGAGGTCGAGGCCACTGATGGGGTACGGCGTCAAACTGCAAGATGCGAGGTTGTGGAAGGCAAAAAGGGCAAAGAGCTGAGATTTTATGAGATTAAATCCCTTCCAAGCCCCAGCTGGTGGGGAAACTGTGGCAGAGGGGGATAGCGATTAGTTTTGTCAGGCTGGTTTGGTGGTGTCAAGTCTAGCTGGATTACATGCAGCATCTGTGTATTTGAAAGCTCACAAGGTGTAGCATGCCAGTCTCATTTGCACCTCACAACTGACTCAGCTGATTGCTCGTTATTCGCATCAGCTGTTTCTGCAACTTGGCCAAAATGTCTGTTCTCACAAGCCTTCCTCCCCTGTGTGCACCCCTACTATATATGTCCATGCCATTATGCGTCATCTGTACATATATATGTATATACACACACTGGACATATGCTATAGATACACATACCATATGTACAAAATCCAACAAATTGAATTTTACAAAATTATTGCAGTTTATGTCCTTGTCTCTAAGGCAAAACCCCCTTTTCAATGAAATCATCAGCCTTGTTTAAACCCGAGTTTTTCTACATGCAGGTATCAACCCCTGGATTATTGCTTTCTTTAGTCAGATACATTCTAGCACAGTGTTTGCACACCTATACACTGTTACTGTGCGTGACATGAAGCAATAACACTCCCACCCACCCAAATGAGCACAAAATCATATTCAGCCCTAGAAAAAACAGCTAAAACTCCATTAATTTTCAAAAGGATTCCAGCTCTTGGCCCTGTGTATGAATTTGGCCCACAAATTGGGAAGCAGCAGTGCTATGGGTTTTTGCAGAGGCAAAATGTGACGAGAGCTGCAGATGCAGCTGCTGCTCATGAGGGTTTTGCGCTGTTTCAATGGAATACCTATACTTCACAAATATTGCTACTTTTGTTTTGAAAATCTTTTCTTCAAATGGATGTCTATGCACAGTATTGAAAAATGATATGGAGACCATATTTATTCCTTTCCTGCTCGGTAAGCATATCACTCGTTTCAGATGCCCTTTTTTTTCAATTACAGGAAGTGAGTAATTTCCATGGAAGCCAATAGGACTCAAACAGGTTGATCTATAAGAGAAATGAGTGGAAATCTAGCAGCATTTTCTTAATCTGATAATGATCTGCTATCCCTGGTCATGGTGGCAGCTGTCTTTTGCAAGACTGGAAGAAAATGTAAGGGAGAAAATAGAGTCTGTCCCATATCTATCTACTCAAAATAGGGGATTCTTCTTCAGAAGGTCAGGCGTGTTAGAAACATGTCCTGCCACATCAACAGGCTTAAGCCACAGTTGGTCTTTGCTGAAAAATGACTGAAAAAACTGTGTCAAGAATGGTTTGCTGCAGCCCGGCTAATCCATTCACAGAGAGGTCCCTAAAGCAAGGACTGAATTCCTTATTTTTTAAAATTGGCCTGTTGTTGTTGTCGTCACTCTTCCAGAGGCAGCAAGAAAGGTGCAAATACAGACCAGCTAACAGATTTGTCAGTGAAAACAACTGCTACAACACCAAACGGCATGTTGTGACAGGACTCCTATCATTCATGCCACGTATGTAGTGAGGTGAAAATCCAATGAAAGCAAAGCTGAGAAATTAAGTCTAATCTAGGTCAGACCTGAAAACACTTAATCAAATCCTGCTCAGTGAGGTTGTTTCAATCCCAGACTGGGCCACCAAACCAAGAACAGCAAGTGAGATGTGAGTGATACGGAGCCCTGCTTTCTCCTCATTAGAATACACTTTAAAAAAAAATTGTTAGGCTTCATGCACACTGGACAGTGACTGAATCTTAGAAAACAATTTTGCCTGAATTCTGTTTATATTGAATGCAATAGTTTTAAGATCCAGTAGAAATGACAGCTTTGAATGGGGAGTTTTATGCCAAAAGTCCACCGCTATACCCTACGATGAACTCAGAGTCTCTGGCAACAGGAAAATAATAGTTTGTTCTTTGTTTGTGTATAGATTTTGAATGAAATCAAATTGATGTTGCCTCCCAAAAAAGAGAAAGTCAGGCAAAAATGCCAGGAGGTCTGCATGGATGAACAGGGAGCTCCTGGAGAAACTCAAACTCAAAAAGAAAGCCTACAGAGGGTGGAAGCAAGGACAGGTAACTTGGGAGGAATACAGAGAAATTGATCAAGCAGCCAGTGATCAGGTTAGGAAAGCTAAAGCCCAGAGAGAGTTAAATCTGGCCAGGCATGTCAAGGGCAGCAAGAAAAGCATGTATAGGTATGTCACAGAATCACAGAATCATTTAGGTTGGAAAAGACCCTTAAGATCATCAAGTCCAGCTGTTAACCTACCACTACCAAGTCCACCACTAAACAGTGTCCGTAAGCGCCATGTCTATTCAAAAGAAAGGATCTCATATTGAAAAGCGCTTTTTTAGTTGTTGTTTTTTTTTTTTTTTTTTTTTTTAAAGAAAAGTTATTTACATGGCTGACATGAGTCCACTCCAAAAGAAGCCATCTTAGGTCCCCCACAAGACCTTTGAAATTACCCAGATGGAAGCAAAGAGTGATTAAACTCTGTTAGGTCAGCAATTGAAAAATACTAAACAAAACAATGGTATCTCTTGTGTCAGTTTATCTCTATATGGAAAGCTTCTAACTATTACAATTATTGTCTGAAATAGAATATTGAATCTCCCAAGAAACATGTGAAGCACAGGAATATTAGAAATGTGGCATAAAGTGGGGGAAAAAACCAAACAAACCCACCCATCCAACCCCCTTCTCTCTAAATTTAATACAAATGCCTTTATTTGCAATCTCAGCAGTCATTAAGAATTGAAAGTCATCTTCAGAATCATAGAATGGTTTAAGTTGGAAGGGACCTTGTTGGTGATAAAAGGCCGACTAGGGAAAATGTGGGCCCTCTCCAGAAGGAAATGGGAGACCTGGTAACCCGCAATATGGAGAAGGCTGAGGTACTCAATGACTTTTTTGCCTCAGTCTTCACGGGCAAGTGCTCTAGCCACACTGCCCAAGTCACAGAAGGCAAAGGTAGGGACTGGGAGAATGAGGAACTGCACACTGTAGGAGAAGATCAGGTTCAAGACCATCTGAGGAACCTGAAGGTGCACAAGTCCAGGGGACCTGAGGAGATTCATCTGCAGGTCCTGAGGGAACTGGCAGATAAAGTTGCTAAGCCACTAGCCATAGTATTTGAGAGGTTGTGGCAGTCCAGTGAAGTTCCTGTTGGCTGGAAAAGGGAAACATAACTCCTATTTTTAAAAAGGGAAAAAAGGAAGATCTGGGGAACCACAGGCCGGTCAGTCTCACCTCTGTGCTGGCAAGATCATGGAGCAGATCCTCCTGGAAACTCTGCAAAGGCACATGGAAAATAAGGAGGAGATTGGTGACAGCCAACATGGCTTCACCAAGGGCAAATCGTGCAGGACATATTTGGTGGCCTTCTATGATGGGGTTATAGCGTTGGTGGATAAGGAGAGAGCAACTGACATCATCTACTCAGGCTTGCGCAAAGCATTTGACACTGTCCCACATGACATCCTTGTCTCTAAATTTGAGATACATGGATTTGATGGATGGACCACCCTGTGGATAAGGAATTGGCTGGATGGCTGCACTCAAAGAGTTGTGGTCACCGTCTCCATGTCCAAGTGGCAACCAGTGGTAAGTTCCTCAGGGGGTGGTACTGGGACCGGTGCTGTTTAATATCTTTGTCCGTGACATGGACAGTGGGATTGAGTGCACCCTCAGCAAATTTGCAGACAACACTGAGCTGTGTGGAGCCGTCAACATGCTGTAGCGAAGGGATGCCATCCAGAGGGACCTTGAGAGGTTTGAGAGGTGGACCTGTGTGAACCTCATGAAGTTCAACAAGGCAAAGTGCAAGGTGCTGCAACTGGCTCAGGGCAATCCCAAGCACAAATACAGGTTGGGCAGAGAATGGATTGAGAGCACCCCTGCAGGGAAGGACTTGGGGGTGCTGGTGGATGAGAAGCTCGACATGAACTGCTAATGCGCTTGCAGCCCAGAAAGCCAACCGTATTCTGGGCTGCGTCAAAAGAAGTGTGGCCAGCAGGTTGATTCTGCCCCTCTACTCCCCGCTTGTTAAGACCCCACGTGGAGTACTGCATCCAGCTCTGGAGTCCCCAACATAAGAAGGACACAAACCTGCTGGAGCAAGTCCAGAGGAGGGCCACAAAGATGATCAGTGGGCTGGAACACCTCTCCTATGAAGACAGGCTAAAGGAGTTGGGGTTGTTCAGCCCGGAGGAGGCCCCAGGGAGAACCTATTGTGGCCTTTCAGTACCTAAAGGGACCTTATAGGAAAGATGGGAAGGGACTCTTTACCAGGGAGTGTAGTGATAGGATGAGGGGTAACAGTTTTAAACTGAAAGAGGGTAGATTTAGATTAGATATTAGGAAGAAATTCTTTACTGTGGGGGTGGTGAGGCACTGGCACAGGTTGCCCTGAGAGGTTGTGGACACCCCATCCCTGGAGGTATGCATTCAGGTTGAATGGGGCTTTGAGCAACCTGGTCTAGTGGGAAGTGTCCCTGCCCATGATGGCAGGGCGGTTGGAACTAGATGATCTTTAAGGTCCCTTCCAACTCTAACCCTTCTATGACTCTATGATTCTATGAAATTTAAAAGTTATTGTGAGATCTCTGAATTTAAGCTTATAAAAACCAATTTTGATTGTGTTACTCTTATAGATAGAATAAGGATTCTGTTTGTCTAGGATATAGATTCCAGTTAAGATCATCAACATAACAGCAAAGCCTGCTGGAAAAGAACTTCTGCACCATACAAAGTGTTTTGTCTCTGCACTTGCAAGAGTAAATACAATCCCAATGATTGTGACATTTATAAGTGTATTCTGAGGCCATCTGAAAAGATTATTAAATTGACCCTTCTTGTTAAGGTATTTTAAAAAAATAGACTTTTAATGCTTTTGTGAGTCTAATATGAAGATACTAGAACATTATTGACCTGGCTGTTACCTACATATAGAAAGTTACTAGGTATATTGTACCAGGATGGAATATCAATATATTAAAAACTAAAAGTGAAGGAATTTTGAAGTTAGAAGCCAGGATATTTTTTTTTTTCCTGGACTAGTAGCTGAAGTATTTCCTGAAGTGTAATTTTTTAGCTGGGTAGTTTTGATACATCCAACTAGCAGACACATGCACAATTACAACCGCTGATCCATGCTTTTTGCCTGAGGAGTAGCCTAGAAATTCCATTCCCATTTACAGCAGTGATGGACCACAGTCTGTTGTGCTAACATTTCCACTTCACAGGAGAGCCTGACATTTATTCTCAGCTATGTATTTGCAAAGTATTAGTAACACTGAAGTCATCTTTTTGCATTACAGAAGTTCATCTAATCGCAAGAAGTGGAAATTGTAGTCCTAAAATATGGCCAGATATACACAGTGGTGATGTAAATATCATGAATAACATTCTCTTCATGGGGAAAGCCTTTACAGAAAATACAGTAAGCAGAACCTTTTTTTCAGCTCCCTTTAAAGAACAATTCCTGTTTCCAGCCTCAGTTTACAGAACACACTGTATGGACAGAAGGAATTAAGAACACTATCTCCTGAATACTTTTCCTCTACTAAACTTCACATGTTAAACGACTGATGATTAGATGTGGGGAGCTATTTTTGCTACGAAACAAGCTCTAGTTTACTATGCCCATTGCATAGATTAAAGCCTTTTTTAACGAACCTGACTGCCATGTGGTAACAGTCCACCCTCTAGCAACACAACACATAGCCAAATTGGAGACCTGCTAGAGGCAATCTCGTGTAACAGGGAAGTGGGTAGTTGGACTTTACACATGCAATATGTTTTGTTTAAAGCTATGTTGCCACTGCAGCTAGGGATGTGATCATAGCACGAGCAGATACAGCTAAACCAGCTTTAATCCGATAGCCATGAAGCTGTGAGACCATGGACTTTAGCCTGGGACGTTACTAATTTGGGCTCTTACTCAGGTGGATGAAAGGCATACTTTCCTACTTCCTTCCTGTTCGTACCCACTAATTAAATATAGTGAGCTCAGGCATATCTATACGTCTTCCAGTCCTCCTCATTTGCAAAGCTGCCTTAGAACATGCTGGCGAAGCTTTCTCCCTGCACTGAAATATTAACGCTAGTTTCCAAATAACCTTGTCTAAACACTGCCAGATGATGAGATAATCACTAACTCAGACAATAAAACGGTAATCTGCTGAAATACTGTAATATTAGGCTTTGTCACAGGGGATATTTGAGCTAGTGTTAACAAATTCATTATTTTTCCTAGAATAAAGCTTGTAAGGCATTTAATATTAATATTTTTGTATTTCAGAATGGTGAAACTATAGTACTGGCATAAACTGCACACAAGGCAAAAAAAAAAAGAGAATATTCTAAGTGAGTTTATTACCTGGCAGATAGAAATTTTCCTTGGTAAACAGCAGCCTGGATTGATAAATGTTGATTTGAGAATTATTGTTCTTTAATAGATAAAAAAACATTGAAACATAACTGAATCCAGTATTACAAGTAAAGGTGTAAAGGTGCTTGGGTCCAGCCCTGCTTTTATTAATGCTCTATACACAATCTATTATGTCAAGTTTTTCCAGGTAGGTCTAGAATTTTTCTAATCTCTTTAAGCCTTTGCATCTGAGATTTTTATTTTTTTGATGCAACTGCTGCTGTTGTTTTGTAAAAAGGAAGTGAAGGAAAATAGATACTAAAGATAATAGATTGTAAAGATATGATCGCACATTGCCGAATTGCATTTAAAGAAAAACATGAAGACATTTAAATAGGGAAAACAGCATAGATTATAAATCAAGTCCTAGAAAGAAGGTAGAAGAAAAAATTGAATGAAAGACAAATAGGCATAAGGAGAAGAGAGTAAAATAGGGATTTTCTTTGTTTTAAGGGAATAAATTTAAGGAAAAAATAATTTGAAATTAAGGAAGAGCAAACATTCAATTTTTTAGTAAGATTCTCTGCTTTAACAGAAGCCTTTTCCACCCTCTGCAATTTGCTGAACAAATGTAAAAAATGACATTAAATCTTGTAATATACCCAGTGGACTGTTTCAAGATATTTTCAGACTTCTTGCCTTCCTCATGCTGTTCCAGAGTAGTGTGATCACACATTATGGAGTTACTCCCTCTGTCTTTGTCTGCAACTGGATTTTTAAAGGGGTGATCACCACATTGTCAGAGCATCTCGCAGACATTAATGGATTTGTCCTCGCAGTGACGTAGGCAGCGTGAGAGAGGAAGCCACAAGCTCGGGTGTGATCATACAAGAAAGCTTAGAACCAATTCCAGGTGTGAGTCTCAGAGCAACGCTGTGTCTGTACAGCCAGCTTCTGAAGGCAGCCTATGTTGCAGCCAAAGGCTTTAGTGCTGCTGGGCATAAACAATCTCTGTTGTGCAATCAAAAACTGTGGCAGCACTGTTTCAGGACCACGGAGTCCTGCTCAGGCTGCAGAACTCCCAGCTGCAAACTCAGCTCCGTGCTCAGCTTGCTGCTGTTTTGACTAAATTGTCAAAGCTTTCCTCTGTGGTCAGACTTACGCACGTGGACCCAAACAACTTAGCCTAAAAGCTGCAGAGCATGAAAATGTCTTTCAAGTCCCTTGACTCTGTTTTGTCTTGTCGGAAACATCACTCTGCATCTTGCACCTTTTTCCCAATGAGGAGACTGAAAACTTTTCAAAACAGTTTTAAAACACTATGTCTAAAGTGAAAAATAAACTGCAAGGTATGTTTAGCATCTATGGAACAGAATTGTGCCTTTCTTCTTTGGAATGTGTACTGAGGCTACACACATTCTTTGTCTTCCTAGTGTCTTCTCCTGCTATGGCTCATCACCACGTCGTACCATACTGCCACCTGTACCTCCTAAAGAACAAATGAGCCAAACAGGGAAGATGGTAAGACATGGAACTGAAGGGAGAGTTTCTCCTTTCTTTCTCTCCTCTGCAAGGAGGGTAGAACTGCACTAGAACAGAGAAGAATATTACAATAGACTCATTGCTGCTGCTGCTGCTTCAGGTTTTACACAGCAAAACAAAGGGTTGCAGACTTCATCGTGAGAATTAGCAGGAGCAAAGAAATCACATTTTGGTTTCACAGTATCCTCCAGTGAAAATCTATGGCTGATAAGTAACATGCTTACACACATTTAGAAGGAGCAGAAGCATGTGAGAACTAAGTGGTTTCACGACCTGACTATTGCTTTCCTGTGTGAAAGGCCTATGTGTAGTATATGTGTCAGATGCTTGTTCTTTCTCTGAAAACAGTGTCTTAAACTGCAAAAACGTAGATCGCTTTAGGACTAATCCTTCTCTACCTGCCTCCTTTGGTAGATTTTCAGAGTTGAAGACTGAATGGGGAATCACAAGGTTCAAACACCCTTTTTATCTGATATGCCAAAAAAGTTTCGAGAATCACAAAAAAAGATAATATCAACACATTGGAGAAGAAAAGTATTTCTGCAGCTGAAACACTGAAATAGATCATACAGATTCCCTTTTGTTTATGAAACAGAAAGGGCAGAATACAAAAAGCGGGGGGGTGTGTGTGTGTGTGTGTATGTTTATTTGCTGCTACCTCCATTTACCAAACTCCAATTAAAAAGAAACAAACCTTTCCTTCTGATTTTGCTTTTTCCCTTTAAGAAGTGGGATTCAAAACCAATGATATTAATAACAAGAAGACACAATAATAACAGTAGTAGTAAAGACTCTTCCCCAAACAAATGTGGGTTTCTTTCTCCCTAGCTGCCTCCCATTGTCTCTCAGACCTTTCTGCATCCCATTGATAACATTTAGTTAGCTCAGGCAGCCAGACCATGTCAAACTGTTTTCCTTCTCCTTCATTTCTTTGTCACTGACTTCTTCCTGGGCTGCTTCTTCTAGTCATCTTGGAACTCCTTCAATTAAAGACCAATTAGTCAATGGTTCCTACAGTATGCCCACTAAGTAAACCGCTAGCATATGGCTTACTTAATACAAGGGGAATTCTTAAATGCTTGCTAATCCAGTAGTCACTTCTGTAATACATTCCTCAGTTATTTCTTGTTTCTTTAGCATAGTAACAAGTTATCCAGTGGCAAAATTCACTCACTCAGATGCAATGCTACCTTGTTCGTTATTATTAAGGAAAGAAACCTTTTATTTTTATCATATTATCTTAGGATTTAAGAGAGACTACCTTAATTTATTGTCTGTCATCTTCATTTTTTATCTGGCTTAGAATTAGTTCAATTCCATATCTAATTTATACTTTCAAAGATAAATATCAGTTGCAGATATTAATTTAAAATACTGCATTGGGAAAGAATAATGAATTAGATTGGCATTTTGTTCCTAGTATTTTAATGTAAATATTAGGGAATAATTTTTAATATTTAGTATCAACTAAAACTTTATGCATGTGGCCACAGCTGCTTCATTAATTCAGAATATCATCATAATGGGGATAAAATCGAGGCATTCCTGGTACAAAGAAGTCTGCTCCTGCACAAGATGGAGCTGAATCTTCTTAACTGTGAGCTGATTAAGGACTATGATAAAAACCCCAAATTTTTTCAGTTCCGTTAACAGAAAGCAAGAGTCCTAGAGCTGTGCAAACCTGCCTGAGCTCTATGGCTTGGATTTGATCAGGAAATTTTAAAGAAGTCATACACCAGTGCTTTTAATATTTCAAGTGAAAGCTCTCCAGTAAGAACTGCTGACTCTTTCAGTGCCTCCTATCATTTTCTCCAAAGTCCCAGAAGCAAGTCTGGTAAATTCCTTGTTGCAACTCTTCCCAGGCAGGTTTCAGCTAGGAAATACCTTGCGATATTTGGCACTTTGTTAGGCAGCCCACTTCTAGTGCCTCTATTATGGCTACTGACACCGAAATAATGTCTGTTGGATGACTCTCAAGGTCTTGCCTAGGCACTTTGGGGGTTAGGGCTTCCACAGAGCACTTAGATTGCCCGCCTGCCCCTCCGACTGTGCACAAAGCCTGTGGTTCAGAGGGATTTGGCATACTGAGCCAGCTAACTGGAAGCAGGAAACACAAGGGCATGTCTGAACACATGACTAAGGTGTGCCCACCACCTTCCATGCTGACCAGTTACTTCCATACTTCCTGATTGCCACCACCAAAGGTCTTCTGAGGTGTCACCTAACATAAGAAAAAAAGGTCTTTTTGCATAAAGGTGTTAGAACTCCTGGCCTAAGAGTAGAAGCCTGAGTTTTAGGTATTTCTGATTCTTGAATTTTTTGATGCCCGTTCCTGAGAAAGTACAGCAGGCACAAGTCGATTTTCCTATTGCGCTGGACCTGGAATTACTCCTTCCAGCTGAAGATGAGTCACTTTGCAGAATGCAATGCAAAATGCATGAGGTCAGAGAGAGAATGAGCAAAAGGGAGGCTGTCCGTGTTGTCTGGTGATGAGGTCACTCCTGGAGAAGATGTTGTGCCAGAGGCAGGTCCTAAAAAGTGAGCACGAGTCCTAGGGTAATTTGTTCATTTTATCTGAGCATGGACAAAAGACTATGTGGAGAGATCTGTAGAACTTCCAAGTCCATAAGAGAAGAGCTATTATTCTTGCTTGTCTCCAGGGCTGCCTGACCCTTGCTGCTGGCTGCTCTGATTCACTGCTTTGTTCAGGCTCCATACTTAAGAGTCTGCTTATAATAAAAGCAGAACTTAGGCACTTTAATGGGTAATCTCAATGTACCCCTTAATTTTTAAATGGATACTTGGTAAAGTGAATAGGCTTTAATGGACCAGTTTCTTGGTAACCTGTTAATGGAAAAGAGATCTACTTTCAAATCTATCTTTTTAATTGGACAGAAGATAATGTATCACTGATCAGAGATGTCAGAAGCTGGATGAAGTGTGAAATGAAGGTGCACTCAGACTGCATCCAACTGTCATACCAGAAGCCACATCTGCACAGTTTTATTTTCTATATTCATCACCCAACGAGCTGCATTCGTAACAGGAATGAGAAAAATCACATAGACAGGAGTCCTACGTCTCTTTCTGATTCTTCTCATCTCAGTACCACAAACCAAACCACCTTTCACTCTCTTCAGTTGTTCTGCTGTTGTTATCGATACGGTAAATGCAGCCTGGGGTCACGTACAGTTCTCAACCACCAGTGACCGTAAGTGACACAGCCAGGCTGCAAGGAGAAGAAGCAGCACACAAAGCTTGTCATCCTGACTGTCTTTCCAGTAAAATGGATAGTTTGGGTGAAATGGCGATATAGGGACTTATACTGATGCAGCAAAACATGAGATGATTTTAAATGTAAGAAGCGAAGATCTATATTGGGTTGCATATCAAATTATCCATGTGGAGATTGGTAATGCTTCATGTTTTCTTTTTAAACCGATCACTATACTAATTCCAAAATGTGTGAGTCTGTTTCGAAATCAAGGCTGTACTACACTGCAGTCCTAAGGAAAATTAGCTTGAAGTGCTGGATGAAGCTGACAAGCAGAGGTCAGCCCTACGCTGCCTTCTCGTCTTTATGCACCTTGATAACCTAACCACATGTTTCCACTGAAACAGACTGTTAAAAAATCAAAAATCATACATAAGGGCCAAGTGTCTACATACTGCAAAACAACTACAGTTATTCTCTAATTGTTGATTCAGATGGATAGTTTCAATTACATGGACGTTCTTGCCAGGAGTATTTTAAACTAAGATCGTACTTCTCTGCTTAAGTAACTTGCTGTTTTATGAAAGCTTACATGTTTCACTATCAGGTATCAGTGTTGAAGTGCAAAACAAAAGGTGTGTATAATACTGGGGAAAATGCATCTTTTCATAACACGTATTAATTAGCATTTGTAAGTAACATAATGTAAACCACCATTTTGCAATTAGTATAGTCAGGGCAAGTCATTGTTAAAACATCTTAGGTGATACTGAAAACTGTTAGATTTCTTATACTTTCACTGTATAGAAAGCCTGCATTTTTTTCAGATTTTTCTACAGTACTGTGCAGTAATCAAACGTGAGATTATTCTATTTTATACCCTGGTTTTATTCACTTCCTTGAATGTGAGATGATACATAAACAGCTTATGTTGCCCAAAACCACATCAGACCTCTTCCTGCTGTTCTGCCTCAAGAAAATTAATCACTGCTTAACAAACCCACCAAACTTAAAGGAGCACTACATAAAGTTTTCATTTGGAATCTCTGATTCAGTTAAAAAAGTTTTGCAACATTAACTAAAGGTCTACAAATCAAGATGGAGAAAGCATTCAGGAAGCCTGCACAGTTGTATACTGCCAATAACAATCTCTTCCCTAAACCAAGGAGGAGGGCTGAACTGGGGGCATGAATACTATTCCCTTTAAGACAGAAATACAATTTAATAGTTATATTTTCAAATGACCCATTTTAAGCACGTATTTTTTCATTGTAGTGCATGACAGTGCTGCACAAACCGTGACAGAGCAAGCTAGTTTTTCACAGAAAATAAGCAAACATGGTCTCCATTTATGAAAACCAAATGCCCACAAACTCTGTATGTAAAAGGAAAGAAGCTGCTAGTTCACAAAGTGACTGTGCAAGCCTGGGTGGGGAGCAGACTCCTGTCTCTCTGATTCCTGCCTCCTCGCTGCATATGTTGTTTACTATGGGCAGGAGACGTATGAATGAATTTCAGTCTGAATGTAACTTGTGCCCTGTATCTCACAAAGCAATATGACTTTGTTTTTATTGTGGATTATAAGGCTGTAAATGTGATAACTCTCCTTTTAGCTATCATGACCTAGATAAGGCCTTTAATGATTAACTGAAATGAGCAGCTCATGTAAATATCGTTGTTTTCCAAATCTGTTTTATTTATGCAAAATATTATTGATAGTTTAAAAAACAATATACAGGCCTCTTTAAAGTACTTTGTACAGTAGTGATGGAGGTTTGGCTCAACTCCACTGAAGCTGATGATTGTCAATCCTGTATTCAAATTTTTTGTTGGAAAATTGTGAGCTCATTTTGCAAATAGAATAGCTGAAACTAGCTAAAACAAAGGACATCTGCATTGCTAATTGTTGCTGAACTACATGAGCCAGCTAGAGGGATTTCACTGAAAGCTAAATCTATATTCGGTCTGGGTTGCATAATATAAATCTGTTTCTTTTTATCTCCTATCTGAATTGCACAAGAAAAAAATTGCTTGTCCATAATGCATCATCCCAAATATTCAACAGTATAATTTATTTTCTCAAACTGAAGCTTGACACATACATTCATAGTAGAGCTTATCACATAAATGTGAATTGGGTTCTGATCTAAAAAGACAATAGAATGGAATACTTTCTAGGTTCAGATGTATCTTAGATTTTACCAGCAATTGCAGTATCGCCACCCACCAGAATAGACCTATTCAAGAAGGCACTGTACACCACGTAGACCAGTCATTTAGTTTTTAATCCTCCTTCCATCTCAACCATCTGTTTCTGCTGTCCTTTCAGGATGTAAAGCCCTGAGATCAGTACCTTACATAACTCTAAAACTGAACAAGGATGCAGGCCACAAATAAAATTCAATATTATATAACAACAGCTTCATGAAAAATTCACAAAGCCTTTTGAAACTCCATTCCATATAAAAGACTACTGATCTTCTGATCGCATTCTTATTTTATGCATTAATACTAAATCTAGATTGATTAATCCAAATAGTGGATTAATCAGACCAGCATTAATTGTTTTAAGTTATGATAAAATATATTTTTTTCTGACAACAAATATGTGTCTACCTTCTCCTTAGCATTTTTGTCCGTAGTTTCAAATCGCCTGAGTTTCAAAACTTGATGCCACTGTGGATGCTTAAAGGCTGTCAGAAGTACCAGCAGCAAAAGCAAGCAACAGCTGAAGAGGAGAATTGGCCTTACATATTGATCTGTACAATACGGAGCTCTAGGTAAAACCAACAATATTTTATTTTATTTTATCTTATTTTATTTTATTTTATTTTATTTTATTTAGAAAAGAAATTACTTCTTCATAGACAACGGCTAAGTTCTGAAAGGATGTTGAATACATGAAAGGGCAATAGGATTGCACAGATAATTAAATGAATAGCCATGCAAGAAACCAGGATAAATAAGTCAACTCTGAATTCTACAATGGCTTTTGTGTCAAGTACTTCAATTTAATATAAAATAGAATATTAGGCATGGGATGTGAGTTGGTAAGAGACCTTTTGTTTATAAAGGCAGGAGTTGAGGAGGATAGAAATAGCAAAATGATAAATATTTATCTATCTGATTGACAGTGACAAGTAGCGCTTACATGTATATGTACTATGGGTACTATGGGTATTTTCAGGATTCCATTAATATGAACAACTTAATATAGGTATATAACCTTCCACATAGTTTTCTTTCAGTTTGTCAGTTCCTCTCTCTTGTTCTACTGCTCGTCACATAGCCTAAAATCCACACCAAAAAACATAATGTGCTATTTTTTCGGTCTATCAGAAAACAGTTGTAACGAATATGGCTGTCTTCACATAGTTCAAATAAAGGAGGAATTTCAAAAACATTTGCAGAAGTTAAAAGGACACACTTAACTGACTCTTCGTAAGAATTCTGGTCCGAAATGCATCATATTCCCCTAGGAAGTAAACTGAGGTGGACTGGCATGTGTGTGCCAGTGACTTTTGTGCTTATAGAGTGCTTGTAATGATTTAATTCCACCACTGGTGATGTACACCGTTACCCTGCCGTGAGTCTGCAGCTAATTTCTGCTAATTTCTGAAATAATAGATGGCATTTACCACAGACTGAAAGATATGAAAATGCTGCAAATCACATTCACACTTGAAAATATAAGCATCTGCGGTATTTACCCTGAAATTAAAGTAACTGTCTGAGATGAATTAAATTTGTTCAAAATATCCATAGGTGTATAGGTGTAAGTAAAAGTACAAAGAACAGCACATTTACATATCTTCAACATACTGTACAAAGAACAAAGGCTATTTTATCAAAAACATCCCCTTTAAAACCAGGGTGTCAGGTTTCCCCAGTGCTTCAGGAAAGCACCCTTTACTCAATACACTTGAGGGAGGATTTCAGAACATTTTACCTCACCTCTGCCAAAAGTCTGGCAGTGCAGTTTACCATAGGAATACTTCTCTGTAATAAGATTAAAATATATTCAGTGGGCAAATTAAGTAAGAGTAGGAAGTTCTCATTATAAATGTATTCCTGCTGACTAAATCTAGAGGAGTAATTATGTCTTGAATAGGGCGTATTTTGTATATCTGCCTAAATCTGGGTAAAAAAATCTAAGGTCTTTAGCATTTTAAAATGTGACACTGATACTGTATTATGAGATTTATTTTGATAAAAATCTGAAATATTATGTATTTTGAAGCCTCTGTTTTCATAGGCATTAGGATCCCCTCAATCCCATATACCCATTCCCAAGCTAGTGGCAATTAACCCCAGTATTGCATGAATTAACCTCTGTGAGGTATGCATTTTTGCTTTTTTTTGTCCACTCTATTCCCTGCTATGCTCTGGCAGAATCCCAGAGACAGGAAAAAATAAACGCCATTTGGATTATTGAGGACATCTCCATGCAGTGATACACTGTACAGTCCAGTCAGGCCCTGGAAGAGTCAGCAGGGTATGTAAGGCTTTGCCTTCTGGACTTTTGAACAGTTTAAAGCATATTAAGAATGTTACTTCTTATTGAACAAGGATTTATTTTATTTTAATTCTATCCTGTTATTCAATAAAATCTTTTAGTTACAGAACTGGTATGAGTGAGACACATTTGTATATAGGTATACACACTCAAAATAATCTATTGTTCCCAGTGCCATGAGATGTGACCTACTGATTTTCATCCATAACCTTTGTTTTTTCTTGTTTTGTCCAGCTGCTGGTATTTAGAAGTTTATTCTGTACGAATATATATGTTTAGCTTACCACAGTGATATTTGTTTCAGTGTATCACACTAAAAGATGGGAGCATAATAATGAATGAATGAATTAATTAATTATTAAATAATGATTGATTACACTGTCAATGTAATAAAATAAAATATCTAGCAAAAGACTGGTAGATCCCATTTCACAACCATAAACTAAATTGGGAAGCCTGAAGCTAATCAATAGAAATTATGAAACGTGTTGGACAAAGCCCATGAAAATCATGCAAGAAATTCCATTTAATTGGCAGGATATTGATTTCTGCTGGATTTAAGATGCGGATCCATACATGTAAAGGGTGTAACTCAAGTCCAATAAGAAGCAATGAAAGCACGGAGTAGCAAATTAATTTAGTTAGATTTATAACCTCATAATCTTTTTTGTATACATGACAAAATCTGAAGGGGTTTTCCTGACACTAAGACACATGCTTCCTATGTTTTAATAACTGAAATATGGAGGTATTTGATAGCTTGTTATTGAATAATTCCATATATTTCCTCTATCTGATGAAACAGGTCTGGGTTAGTTTTTGATGTAAAATTATGAAGTGTGAATAACTTCTAAAAAGTGCAATTTTGCAATTATGATTTAACTGACTTTTTTCTCACATACACAAGTCTTCACTTAAAGGTCCTTTAGCACTGCATTTGTAATATAAAGGGCCAAGTTATGTAACCTACAGTTAAGTCCACTTCAAAGCTATTACTATGAATTAGGTATTATGTCTATCTATCTAATATATGTGTATATATGAATCAGAACCTGTGTCTGTGATTTCAGGTTAACTAAGACTTACCAGTTAATCAGTAGTTGTGATAATATTTGTAGGCCTCAGAAACTCATTCTTTTGGGCAGACTTACCTCCTTCTGCATGCAGAATCTTTGCACATAAAAGGAGCTGCCAGACTGAGTCTGCAAATTGTCATTAGTGGACAGAGAAATTGTGGGATCTCCTATCTATTTTAAATTTGACACACATCAAGACAGACCTTAGATGGTTCCTTCCTAATTCAAATTATTTGATTTAGAAATGCAAATTTTAGAACTCTATTAACCAAAAGCTATCTAATGCCTGCTCACTTTTTCATCAGTTAAAAATTAAAACATGCAAGCTCAATCCTTGAGTCACAGCTAGTTTCTTTTTTTTTTTTTTTTAAATGAAACGTTATTTATAATTCCCTGGTTGTGTTAGGAGAATTAATATCAACTTGAAATGAAACACCATTCATATCACTGCCGGGAAAATGTGACTCACAGTGAGAGGAACCCCTCTTCTGGTTGAAGCATGGAACACCGCACATGGAAACGCTGCAGCAAATAGGGAGTTATCCCAGGCTGGTCTCCGTTGCCAGAAAGAGATGACACTTTTAGGGAGCAATTAGTCTCCCTTTAAAGAAGACCTCTAACATAAGTCAGTTTGCATGCCTGCTTAATCACACTGACTATAAAGGGACTCTAAAGATCCTCAACAAAATAGATATCTACATCCTAGGTGTCTAAAGCAGGTAAGAAAAGTGCCATCTAAGAAGTCTGTTGTGACATGAAAAGCTCCCACCTCCTACCCCCTAATTTGTCTGCAAAAGGAACACTCAGCATGCTATAGCATTCTTGGCTGATATTGAAGATCAGGTATGCCATTTGTGCTTATTAGCTTCTTTTGACACAGTTTCCAAAAGGGATTAACGTCGATATATTGAATAGAAGAGACCATATTTTGATCATCAACTTCTACATATTTACACTGAAAAATCACTGCAAATTTTAAGGTCACCATGATTGCTATTGCTTCTAAAAATTTGAACATTTGATTCCTGCACTGCTTCACTTTTCAATTCCAGTTTCTTACTTTTTGCTAATGCATTTGCTCCCACATTTATGCCTCAGGGTGAATTCTTAAAATAGTAAATGGGAGACTATTGCTCTTGCTATTTTAGTCACTTTGCTCTATCAAATCCCTTTTCATCTTTCTCTTATCATTTTCCCTGTATCTTCTGCAGTAGTCCCCTTTCACTAAACTTTTGCTTTCTGTGATCTTCCCTCTCCTCAGTTAGAGCCTTGTCAAAGACTCTCTTCCAGGAAGCTTAGCAACATAAACCCTCCATCTTAAGTGTCTGTTTCTGGTTTAGCATTGACATAGTTTAGTGACACTGCCTTCCAGGCACCTAGTTTGTTACACCGGTGATCAGTTCTTGCTGAGATTGCGAGCTGAGCCATGTGTATAATGTGATGGGGCTCTACCTGTCTGGTGTATTGCTCTGGATACTCCATGACACAAAATCTGAGAAGATCAGGATCAGGAGGATTTATCAGCAGGAAGGATCTACACAAGCTACATTCCAAACATTCTCCAGAAGAATTAAAAAAGTTAAATAGCATCTGAAAGGGTTTTCAATTATTCTGTGAAGAGCAGGAAAAGTGTTTGTAATACATCTTCCTTCTTGACATAGTGCTGTAGTGCAACATGTTTTACTAGGATTTTATATGTTGCAAGAAAGCACCTATGCATACTTCTGCGCTTATGCCATGACATTTGTTGCTATGGAAACATAAAAAACACTGTATGACTAACAACGAGCAAACCCATTTAGGCAAAACAGTATCCATCCTCAATCCCATTCAACAGTCCAAATGAATTGTAGCCATTTGTAGTGGCTTAATATCTTTCCTGTATCATTAAAGTCTTTTAGCCACTTATATGCACTGCACACAGGCCCCAGTTCAATGCATAATTTTGGCACAGCAATTCCAGCAGCATCTCTGAGAAATCAGATTAAACCAAATTAGATTAAATTATCCTTACTATTCTTTGCCTTCTTTTGCTTCCTTTAAATTTCTTGGCACAGAAGCATTTTCTAGATTAGCTGCAGTACTGACTACACCACCTTCCTTCTAATCATTAAAACTTCAGATGATTTATTGCCTCTGACATGCAGAGTACACTCTGGGGATTAACTGAATGGAAACCTTCAGGTCAGGGGGAATTTAAAAAGAGCAACAGTAACTTCCAGCAAAGTATGTCTTAGGTCCTGCTGTCTGAGCATCTTCTCCTGCGGGAGGAAAGAAGCTGACCTCAAGCAAAAAACTGTGGGAGAGCACATAAGGCAGGCTCGCTGTGTGTTCACATGCATGGATATCTTCTCTTCTGGGTATCACATTTTGTTTTACTGTCAAGGATTTTACTGTGTTAAAGGCTTTCTAAAGTTAGTCCCCTGGAATCAAAGAAAAAGCCCTGTTTTCCAGTATCTCTATCTCCAGTTAAGATAACAGACTTCTGGATGACTGCATTGTATGAGACAAATCCCACAGTAAAAATAGGTGTAACATCTATCAATAACTGAAATGTCTCATGGAGAGTAATTTAAAACCAACCCTCAAAATTACCTCTTAAAGGAATACATTAACAAAGGGTTATTATTATAATTGCATTATATCATCAATAAGCATTTATCTGTCTCCCCTCCCTATTTATTTAATTGCCATGAATTTAAGTAAGATTGCAGAACATTCTTAACTAAGGGTGCTTTTCTGTTTATAGAATAGATTTAAAGATTTAACCCTTTGTTCCCTCAAGAGCCCTACACACAAATGCTCAGAATACTTGATGAGTTCCTAGAACAATAAAATTATACAGAACTGACAAGACTGGGTCTTTTAGAGGTAAATATGGATATTGTGTGAGGCTAGATGAAAAAAACTAACAATGTCAATACATTCCAGAAACTATTGACAAAGCTGCACTTCTCCTCAAAATAGCTGAAGTACTATTTCTTTCTTGAGTTACAAGCCTGTTATACAAGACTTTTATTAAAAGACTTTTATTAAAAAGACAAGAGCTATTCTGAAAATTCTGGAAATGTTAAGTTTTCAGTTTAAATGCTAAATTGCCTGTTTAGTAAATGTCTGTATACTTTGATCAAGAGGCAAAGCAAATGCTCTTTCATTCTGCCAACATGCTATAGAGAATGTAACTACCTGGAAAATTACACAATGTAAGAACACATGGATTAACAGGATGTAAACAACATGAGGTCAAATAAGGTATGTTCCCATAACGATGTCCAAGACCAAGTTGCCATAATAATAATACCCAGAACTGTCACAGCATAAAATTTTCAAAAGTGTTCATGTAATTTACAACGCCAGTCCTTTTTTCAAGTTAATGTTTCTTTAGAAATAATAGTGTCGTTTACAAAGGAATTCTTTTTCTTTTACACAACTTCAAATGTTATAGAAATAGAATTTACCATTGTAAATCAGAAAAGTCAGTTTTGAAAATTTCTCCTTATTGCCTAAGGGCTTGTAATGGGTTGGCTTTGTCTCAGTACAACTACAGACCTCCCTGTCCCAAAAAGATAGATGCATTCCTCATACCTGTTCTTTCTAAAGCACTTTATTGCAATAAGTTACTAATGAGGGTAATCATGACATGGGCACACACGGCTATATAAGAAAAAGCCACAATTTGGGAAAGAACTGAAATTAAAATAAGAAAGCTAACATGATACAACACTAAAAGTCATCAATTTGAGTCATCACATGACTCAAATCCTCTTTAATAAAACAGATATAAGGATATGAAACAATATAAGGTTATTATAAAATGCAGTTTTCAGTGAAACTTTTTATAAATAAATAGTAAATTTAGAAACCCATGATGTTTTCACAGAGAATTTTTAGTCATATTAATTACTCTTACCTGTTATAGTTGCTTTGTTAATAGATGGTTGGTTACACATTGGTGATCGTCTGTTTAAAAGAAAAGAAAAAAAAGGTATGAGCCTGATAAACTCACAGATGACTGAATCCTTGAACAATGTAATAGAAAATACATTTTCTTGGGAAGTTATCTGGGGCTGGAATGCTCTGGCATTGCCGAAGAAAAAGTTCATTTAGAACAGATATTTCTTTCTATTGTAGAGGGGAGTTCACAACTGACCCTGAAACCTCTCCACAGACTGGGAACTCCAAGAGCAGAATATTTCAGGAATTTACAAGTTCATTAAAAACCTGCCTAATCATACCTAGAGGTTACACCTAGCTTGAAGTTTGGTTTATATACATAGTTATTATTATTCTAACATGGCTTGCACTGGCCACGTTCTCTGACCTGAAATACTTTTTTTTTAATGATTTTTCACTCTATTATTTTGCATATACATTTCACACACTACATTCTATATACCTTTCACAATAATCTTTAGAGCGAACAGCTCAGTGGACTGCTTTTCCTTTTGAAGAAAACTAGAAGTTGCTGGTCTGACACAGCAGCATAGGGATGTGTGAACGCTGGCAAGCAGGGGCCACATAGGGTCCGCATATTCCAACCAAGGGGGCTGGAAATATCTTTCTGTGGCACTGTATAAGCAATGGTAGGCAGCTGCCTTTGGAACGCTAATTACTCCTAAGTTCTAGAGACACATACTTTGGGTGAGGGAAATGACTCCACTACAAAATTGGCCAGTGTAGCTAACGTTAATGTTAACTGTGACGCTGTAACACGATTGGAGAAAGATCATATTTATAATGTCTCTTTTATAACCACGAACTCATGCGGATAAGTGGGATATCGTTATCTGGGATGAGTTAGGCAGAATTCTAGGTTCAGATCATGCAAGTAGCTCACAATGAGCGTAGCTGTCTGCTCACTTTGGTTCATTTGCAAGACTCGGACTCTGCCTGAATGATCATCTTTGAATGATCTTTGACATATGACTAAGTTATTGAAAATCATATAAATTGCACAAAACCACTCCAAGTTTATGCAAGGACAGCAATGCAAGAGCAATTAGTAGGCAAGGGGTTTGTTGTCTCAGCTATTAAGTATAGCAACTTCAAGGGATTAATAAACTCGTTACTCATCACGTTTCATGCAGGTTTGGTGACACAGACTGAAATTGGTAACATCTGATTGTTATTCTTAGTTTACATTTTAAAAGTATCACTGAAAAAAGTTCAGTGGCCAAAAATTGACACTCACTTGCTGGGTGCCCGATCTTGTAAATTGGTTAATGCAGCAAAGTTATTCCGTACAGTACGCAGGCTGGCCAGCACCTGGAACAGACAAAAAGGTTTCAGTCTAAAATGTCCGCACAGGTGAGAATGATTTATCTCGACTCCGCTATGCTGAAACAAAAAGGAAAGGACATTGCAAATCAACTGTAAAAGGTTTCCTGGGTTGGTTTGTCTGAAGTCTTTGACCATTATTTAACAACAACATGTCTGTAATACGAGGGCAATAGTTTATTTCTTTTTTTTTTCCTCATAAACAACTCATTATTTGTTTAAAGACAGACTTACTTGAAGAGGAGGAAAGTTTTTCACAGAATACTACTTAGTTCTCCAAAATGACCATAAAAGCATTCGTGTTTGAAAGATAATAGCCCATTCAAGCCTAATACTTCATGCATAAGAAATGATTACAGAATTTTCCATTTTCGGTTCAGCCCCCACAAACCTCAAAGGACAAAGGGAATGAGATTGTCTAGACTGCCAGGAAAAATAAAAGTGGCTCCTTTAAGGGGTGCAGTTGGTTTGGGGACAGTGCAGAAGGCTGGACTAAGAGCAAGGTATAACCTGAGCAGGTGGGAAATGTCCGCAGGCTCTTACGAGCTTTGCACATTGTGAAAGACGACAGAAATGAAGTACTTCCTTTCGGGACTGAATTTCATGTAAGACAGCAGCTACCGGAGGCAGTAGAGGAGTGTCTTCTTGTTGTAAGTGACATGGGCACTCTTTTCTGAAGGCAGCTGGGTAAATGCAACAAATTTTGCACCATGTAGGGATAATAAGATGCACCTCCCTGACTAGGGAGAGGCAGTTCAGCTGATGTCAGAGAGGAACCATGAGTTGTTTGGAACCAGACTGGGAATGGGAGGAGGCAGCAACACTAAGCACTGGTGTGTCTTTGCCGGAGTTGCCCATTGTTGTTTCTCAGCCCAGACTGGGCTGGTTCCCTGGTGAGCCCGTTCTAGGAATAACAAAGGCGGGAATGGGAATTTGGGTTCCAGAGGTCTGAGTTGAGGAGGATACAACCCTCTTCTCATGGCCCCTTAAGTTTATACATGAGGTAGGAAGGGGGTAGGAGGCTGAAGATAAAAGAAGGATTTAGTGAAAGCTTGTAACAGACAGAAAATATTCAGGAGACAATAATGACTGGCAGTGTTCAAGCTATTGTAGGTAATTCCCAAATGAGTTACGATAATAAAAATAAAAATACATTTGTTGCCTAATTAGACAGTATTATTTCATTATGTTTTCCTTTCCAAATATCAGGAGGCAAACTCACATATTTTATATTCAGCGCCGAATAAAAATAATCATATATGCCATAATATATGCCATGATCAGAGTACAGTAACACTAACAAATGTTGTGTATAGATGTTGGATATACACAGATGGAAGTCAGGCATGAACTAAGCAGAAGGTGAAAGAAGATCTTGGAGTTCACAAATTCAAAAGTGAATACACAAAATACAAATAAAAACTGCTGAAGTATGAAAATATTGTAAAAGGAAAGGACAAGTTGAAGGTGGAAGGAGAAGGAAAACATAAACGGAACAAAATGGGCCTATTAAGGTAAGACACACATTTTAGTGACTGCGGTCCATTTTCAGTTCTCTTAGGTCAATCTGCCTGGGTTCCGTTTATGTGTGCCAGGATGCTGAGACAGCTTGTATGTCTTATATTATCAGAGAAACCTATCTATGTGGCTCCCAGAGCTGTCTGAAGCCATGAAAAAATGTAGTTGGTTTTCCTGACTGCAAGTTCCTACTCAATAAGCCCTGTTGGACTCAAATTGGCTGCATATTCAGGTGCACTGAGATTTGGGAGCGTGTACAAGGGTAGCTGACTCCTTTCTGGGTGATCTCAGGTACAGCCATGCTTATTAGCTCTGTCTCTGCTGGACTGCAATGAATGATTCTGTACCTGCTGCACGGGGCTGAGTTTCAGAAAGGTTAGTAGGCTGGGCATGATGCCACGTGAAAACATGAACCTACATGGATCTGAAAATACATCATGAAAACATGGATCTGAAATAACAGGACATTTAGCACCTGGGGTGCTGGGGAAAGAAGTGTGTAGCGCTGCACGGTTGCTCAGGGCCAGTTACAAGTGGAGGCTAATGAGCTTTGCTGGACTCACGCTCGGGTCTCTCAAGAGCTGTGAGGGAGTCTTTCTACCGTGCCCACCACTATGCACATTGACGAAATTTTTCCACTGTCTGAGATATTAGGAATCTCTCCTTTTTTCAGAAAGCAGAGACTTGACCATTTGGTTTGTCTGTCCTTCTGTTTGGTCTCCTGGCAGGTAAGATAACTGTTTTGTGGGGCCAGGAATGAAACATCCAGCATCTGCCCAGCATCCCAGCTGCTTTAGCATACCTGCACGTGTTTTGACAGTTTCTGCAAGTGCGAGGTGTCCCCACATACATAGCAATGAATATAAAAGTGACAACAAAAACTTTGGCCATTGGCTACAGTGGAGCTAAACAACTTGATTTATTGTATAAAGGCATGAATATTTATAAGTCTATTACAAGTACATAAAATAATGTTTCAATTTTTCATTATAGTCTGCTTTAAGTGAGTTTCTCTGTACACAGAGGTTCCACTTGTGCTTAATGTTTCTACTGTTAGATTTGTGAGCAAAAAGCAACCAGTCACCTGCAAACCTCTTCATGTTTAATCCTTAAGTAAATAATATTATTTTCAACATCAAGTTATACACAAACAGTTGCAAGTGAATTAAAAAAATCAAACTTTTTTTTTTTTGATGATAAAAAAACTACAGAATTGGTCCTCAAATTTCAAATCACTCTAATGATTTTATTGTGAAAAGCAAAACTCTACGAATAATTAAATTACAGCAGTTGCTGTATATTACAATAAAGGGAAGTGCAACTAATAATATCCTTGTGATAGATTTTGTAATTTTAGCTTAAAAAATTCCATTCTGGTAAAAATAGTAAATTATCTTGTCCTGGGGCCGGATTCTATGTGGGGGACACAGCATGTCACCCTGCCTCCAGTTAAATGCAGCTGCACTGCCATGGTGATGTGCTGAGTAGAAACTGAAATGCTAAAATTGGAACTATTACCACCAGGTGGCTCGTGATCAGATGAAAGAAGCCTTCTGATCAATTGAAGAAAATACAGATGGTTTGAAATAACTGGAACACGTGTTCCACATGCCATGATCTACCACCACCAGGAAGCCCCGAACGGATTAATAGAGTGCTTTGGCTGTTTGCAACACAAAAAAAGGCATGTACATGATGAAATACTGCTCTAGGAAGATACTAAAAGGGTGGTTTGTATGATGTGTAGACATTGTACTGGCATGTGGGATCCAATTTCTGAAGTCCTGAGTGAGGTCCTAATACTGCTAACGCAACTCAGAGGGGCAGGCTCTGTGCTTCGCTGTCGATGCAGACTGTGAGCATGGGATTTGCACATTCAAATCACTTTTAGATAAGGGCTACGTTTTTCCTAAGGGTCTAATCAGATGTCACTTCCCCTCTATTAGACACGGTCTCTCAACTGCATCTCAATTCCCCCTGTGTCAGGGAATGCGATAGGTAGTAACTCACTCTGTGAGTGCTCTGTCTCCTGTTCAATGCAAAGGAAAACAGGTTGATTTAAACCACTGCCAACAGGGTTTTACACTGAAACACTAAAAGCTCTCAAATAATCAATTATGGCACCTTGGTGCAAGTAGCAATAACATTCAACTGCTCCTGCTCTAATTGCTGAAGCATGTCCATCAATGCCAACAAGAATACGAAACTGCCCTTAAAACAAGTACGGTGTTTTGTACCAGGAAAAAAAAATATGCACAAACGGAGTGTAATATTTGCTGTTTTTCTAGGCATATTATAACCTGTCTTATCTATGTGGCATAATTTGTAATAAAAATTCAGATGACAATGAATATGGACTCATCTATAGGAAATATTATTGGATTGCTTGACCACCATACAATTTGTTATTTTTATGTGCTCAAGAGTTAGGGTTTTTATGTTTCCTGAGGAACTAAAACCATAAGTGGTTTTACTTTTTTTTTTCCCTCTCATTTTTCCTGTAATTTCTTCTCTTCCATTATTGTTGAAGTACATTTACCATTTAGGAGATCTTAAAGTATTCTTAGAAAAGGCCCTGGCTTAACCTTTTCTCTGCTAATAAAAGATGAAGCTATCCTTCATATTAAGGGTTTGATCAGCCAGTGTCTTATAAAAACTGTATCTGTTTACATTATAATTAAATATATAATAACCTATTAAATTAATATTAATTGTTTCAACAGCTGATCATTAGACCAAAGCAACCTGCATATTCAGACTGAAGCTGGACAGTTTCTTCTTATTTGAGACTGCTGTGTGACTCAACCTTATTTTTTCCATTCACCTTCAGTCACATATGAGTTCCAGATTTACTTCCCCCCCCTGTAGTTACACTGAATTAACTTTCATTCCTATCTATTACAGGGTAAAACCTATCATCATGAGTTCAGGGAATATCAATGTTAACTTTTCATACATGACAAGACAGCTCTATTGCTAAAAAATGTGGAGTTTCAGTCTAAATTGTATAGATTTTTGAGCTGATACTTTATAAACCAGAATCTGAATGGAAAAATCAAACAGATAGAGATGTTTTTGTAAAGGAACGTAAGAATTCTGGGTAAAATTTATCTTGCGTCTAAAAGTTACCTTGTATTGAATGTATAAAGGATGTTCAAAAGGAGAAATTATAATTATAAAAAACAGGAGAATAACAGAGAGCACAGATTTTTCTTCATCATGACTGTCTGCTACAGTATTTGAAGAGATCAGTCAAAGGTGTTTATTGTGTTGTTGCACTCCAACTTTTCAGATAATCAAAAAGCATTAAAAAAGAGAGAGACAGATAACAGAGTGGGTGGTTTATGACTGTATGTTTAGACAGCTTTTTCCTGTTTCAAGCAATATACCTTACATAATATAAACAACAGAAAACAATTGGTTTGGCCATTTGGCTTTTAAATGGCAAGATCACGTGAGAAATATGGCAAAATTGTGCCTACCTGAGCAAATGGTGTCACAATCAAGTCATCTCCATGTCTGAAAAAATGAGCAGAGTTGTAAGTTAGGCATTACTGAAAACTTATCTCGCTGCTTTAACAGAAAGAAAATCAGGTTTTACAATGCACCGTAGGTAACTCCAGTTTTATTCTTCAGCAGTTACTCACTACCGCTGCTTTACACATCCTTTGAAAAGGAAATATCAACTTAGTTATTGCCCAACTGCCTGGCATGTCTATGGGATGGCTGATGAACCAGCCCGCTTCTGTGCTGCGGGTTGGGCAGGTAACCGACCGCCAGGACTGAGCTGCAGAGATTTCACCCCAAAGGATGAAAGCGAAAATACCGAAAGCGACCCCATTAAGGGTTACCAGCAGGCTTTTGTGAGCGCTGGACGGGTGAGTAACTGCAGATGGCTGGGCAGCGCATCGCAGACGAATAAAAACCTGGTAAAACTTTCAAACTGACTCACACCTCTGTAGCTATAGGGGGTGTGACCGCGTGTGTGCTGTTGCTGTGGCAACCTCACCCACGCCACGGGGTGACGTATGGGCAAGGTGCCGGGATGACGCACTGTAGGAAGGGAAAGAGGGGTTCCTTCGCTTCAGCAGCGAAAGCTGCCACTTGAAACGGTTTCCAAAACACATAGCCTTGTAAATGCAAGTAGGATGAAGGGCTGTTGAGCTTAAGAGTAGCATCAGTAGCACTGACGATATGGAGTCAGAGCTCTCCAGGGGACCGCGGAGACAGGGAAAACTTGGAGTTTTCAGTATCCAGTATACGGCAGCAATCGAGATGAAAAGAAATTTTCCAAAGACAAAAATACAATACGACTCCATTTTTAATCCTCCTGTATTTCCCTGCAGTGAATTTATTGTGATGAATTACAAGTTGCAGCTTTCAGCAGAAGTTACCATTGCTTTGGTGCTATTTTAACGTTATTTGAGTTTAAGCATAAAAACTGAGTCTTTAACAGACTTCAAGTCCATCAAAATCTAATCAGAAAAAGCCTTTCTGATAGATGGAGAAATGTGATTTCTGTTTGAGTTGCTACAACATCATTCTCATACACTGTCCACAAGACAGTAATGTTTTTGCAGGTATTGCAACAACCTAATAAAAAAGCAGTAAGCACAACCAGAGAGCAAACAAAACTACCCAATATTAAAAATTATCATAAAACTTAATATCTGTGTAGCTGTTTTTATTACCATCTCTTTTATTTCTGTTAGTTGAAATAGAGAAACAGGTTTTTACAGACCCTGTGCAAGAAGTCTGGACTTTTAACAAGGTCTTTGCAGGAATGGTTGTTTCAGGTGAAACCACAGTCCCAGCCTGGCTGGAAAGCATGGGAGCCTGATTCCTCAAAACAAACCAGAAGAAACATGGTACCATGGGAGTAACTCAGAGGCTTTAATCACCCAGTAAAGCCAAATCCAAACAGTTACTATAGACATCATGAATGAGTCCAGGGAATTAACAGGGGAGTTAATGACCAGCTGAGTTTCGCACTTCTTCACTTTTTCACTGGGTCATGAAAACTTCAGGAAATGCCCTAGATTATCATTTCTGATCAGGATTGCTTTCTGAGTTATACAACTAAACAAAGGCTTCAACAGAAGATAAGCCACATCCATCTTTTCCTTTTCTCTCCTGTTCTCCACTTAAACAGCCATAGTGTGAATATGTACGGTACCTCACTTCCAGAAAAATTATGCTCTTTGTCTTCAAATTCTGTGAAATTGTATTATCTGCTGTGTGACAGCTGGCTTACCTGTTCCTCTAAAATATGTTCATTTTTTCCCTTTTATAAAGAACATTTTTGCTATTTGCGTACAGCTACCTATTTTCTTTTCTGTTTTGACACTTTAAAGAGGCACAGCTGTGTAGAGCAAGGAATCCTGTGTTAGTCATCCGAATGACTTCTGCGAAGACGGAAGAGCCTAAAGCCTCAAGTAAATTATTTGCCAGTCTTCCTCACACCTGCCCACTTTATCTGTTACTCAGGTTGTTTAGGCAAAAAGCAAACAAAGGGTTGAGCAAATTCTTAGAAATGAGTGTGGGATTCTTTTAAGTGATCAAATTCTGCACAGAAACTGTACCTAAAATAAACACGTAAAACCATTTTTTACTGATCTAGTCTAATTCCCACATTTGGAAATGATGAAGGCCCAGAATCCTGGGGATGTAAAGTTTTACAAGTAGCAGCAGGACTGGACAAAGAACAAAAACATTAAATTGTTCCTACCTGTAAATACGCCAGGTAGAGCAGAGCTAGTTCTTTCTAGCATCACAAGCATCTGCCAGTGGCAAACACTCCAAATGCTCAACATATGATACAAATGCACAAAATATTCAGGAGTGCTTCAAATTCCCAGGCAACTGCTACGACATAGTTATTAACTGTCAAAGTACAGAGTGGGAAAACTCTGAAAATAGGCTGGTCCTTCTTCTCACCATCTCTTGTGGGCTTCCTTACTGGAGGTGGTACTTTCTTGCTCTTCTTTCCATTCAGTGCCCCTGTTTGCCACTCCTTGAATGCTGAGGCACTTCTAAAAGGCAACAAATACACGTTTCTGGGCTTTCTGCCCTAGAGGTGTTTTTTTCTTTTCTGTAAAATACCATGACCCTGCCTCTCTAATTTTCAAGCTTCATTCTACTTGAGCTCTTGCTGGACTGCATTTCATTGGAGAACACTGATAAAATACTATAGCTTATTTTTTAGAGGAGGCATTATTAAATATTAATTTAATGCACCGAAATCAACCCGGGATTTAATTTTCACTTTTCAAATGCCCTTTGTGCCAAAATCAACAATTACAGAAATTATCATTATTTTGGTGAAAGCATGATGCTGAAAGTACAGATATCCACAGCTTTCACAAAGCAGTTCAGCATGCACCAGACCCACTTGGACAAAAAAGCAATCGCATAGTGTGGTGAGTAATCTTTAATCCACACTGGGTCAGGAAATTTGGAAAAAGTGAGAGTGCTCAAAAAGGGAGCAGACATATCTAAAGCAGCTATGGGGTTTTTGTACAGAAGAGCAAGAAGGTATGATTCAATCCAAGTACTATTGATCCACAGTGTACTGCGGTGTAGTAAACACTACAATGTATGAGTGTCCTGCTGTTTTCTTTTCAGATGATATGGAAGCTGAGAGATGATTCTGTCTGGATTCTGGACAGGATAGTACCGCACATCTATATACAGAAGCAGCAACAGGGCGTGTAAACCCTGTGTAATATATCACAAGCTTCTAAATATAGACAGAGCTGTTAACCTTTAAGGTTAGAAGAAATTGTGCGCGTCAGTGTTAGACTCCGTTAACTAGAACGCCTGGCATACTTGTTCACATATTCATTTTTCAAAGGAAAGACAGATTTGAAAGCAGAATAATTTTCACAGAGCCCCAAAATTTAACATGATCAAATCCACCACCACCAAAAAAGACTGCTAAAGCACACAACAGTCCACATCAGATGAATTGCTGCTACATAAAACACAGGCGAAATTTCCATTAGCAGATCAAAGATTATGTAACGCACTGCAAGTTATTTACCATGTGAAAGCAATGAAGCCTGGCCTTCTGCAAATTTTCTGGGTTTTCCTTCCTAACCTTTCCTATGGGACATACTTGAACTCACCCCATATAACCTGTGATGGTCCCCACCCTGGAGAAGAGATAAAAGTGCTATGTTAAATCAGAAGTTAGATGAACATGTTCAGCTGACTGTTGCCAAATAAAAAGTACAAAAATTTTGCATCCTTTCCTCAAGACTGGCATTAATTTGTCTCTTCTATCCCAATTACAGGACAGTAATTAACTTTGCCCCCACTAAAAAGGAACTTAGAGATGCATGCATGGACAGACAGAGAAGCAGGCAGGAAGATTAACACAAGGATAGACAGAGTGACTGCATAACCTTTATTTCTTAATTAAGTTGGGATAATTTAATATAATCATCTAATAAGAGGAGTAGCTAGAGAGACATTCTGCAGACCTGCTAGGATACAGTTAAAAAAGAGAGGGAGGTTTTTTAATGTGGGCAGAAAAAAGTCAAGATATCCATTAAGGAACAGTGAGTCCCAACCTTAAAGACCACTAGAAACGTGAGTCTGCACTTGCCAGTGTGGAGCTTCACAGAGAAGCTCCTGAATAAGGTTTATCTTTGTAAAGGCCACAGTGAACTCAGATTAAGACTTTCTAGACACGCGTGAAGAATACCAAGTGAATGATCTTGAGGACATGTGTTGCAGATGGGAGACATAAAGAGGATAAACAAGAGCTCTGTTTAAATAGAGGGGGGAAATGTACAAAACATATTTACACCAATTTGACACATACTTTTTCATAGACAAGATGTGGTCAAAATAAAATTCTTGGTTACTCTTGATACAATTCTTATAGCATAAATTATGACTGGTGGAAAGAATCTTGATGCTTTGTATCAGTTTAAAGCATGATCATACTGGTTTGCCACATTGGAATGAAAAATTCACTTATCTCCCCAGGATAAGTACTGGCTGAGGATGCCAGTCAGGCTTTAAATCCAACTGGCATAGTCTGTGTTGGATTCTCTGGCTGCAAACTTGGGACATAGCCTATTTGAAAGAATAAGGCTGCCAACAGACTTTGGAAAAGCCCTAGGGGACAGTGGCTGTCTGGAATTCCTGCACTGTGCTCCACAGCAATAACTAAGGCTTTTGTCACATTGTCACAAGAATGGACTTAATTTCTACAGAGTTGTTTTGGAGCATTTTTAATTTTTTTTAATATAGAAACATAGCAAACATAAAAGCAAGGGAAAATCCATACTGTCTACACACAATGTACAAGATCGGAAAGAATATCAACATGAAAGTAGTCTTCTATTTAAACCAGAAAATCTATTGCAGCCTCCTTTTTCAGCGTAAACATCTAAATTTGGATTAAACATGACATCCACTCATTTCTGTATACAAGGCTGATTCAGACTTACTGTTCAATAACATGCTATAAATACAGCTTAGATGAGACATTCATGTTTTCCTTGCACATATGCTGGAACACAAATAAACCATGTGCAAAACCACAAATGGAGAACAGAGAGTAAGGTGATGGTTTATCCTAATTCCTAGGATTTTTTTTTTCTGCGCCAATAACATTTTATAGGTGAAGCCAAGTAAACACACAAGAAACATATGAATTAAGTATGCTGAAAATATCCATGCTGCTCAGATTCAGATTTTAGCAGGAACGAAATCTGATTCTAAATTGCACTCTGACACAGTAATGGGAACATCATGTAATGATACTAGCTGGCAGAAACTGTACTCTAAGGACAGTGAGCAGGAGGGGTGGCTGGCTGCTCCAGTGCAACACCTTGCACTTTATCATCACCTGCATTTGGAGAATCCAAATGGGTTGTTCTGTAATACTGATTTTGCGGATTTTTACTGACAGTGCTCCAGGTTAGTTTATTCTGCAGGAATAGTGCTCAAGTCATGTCATCTAAATTTCTAAAAACTTTGAAAACAATTTTCTCATCCTAATATGAGATAGCCCAGGCCTGGTTCCAGAAGCTAAGGCTGACCGGGGATAAGAGGCACCTCTCAATGTTGTGCCCCCATTATGGAGTGGGACAGAAGCAGTTTTCCCAGACAGTCAGTGGGTTTTCAGTGATTTGCATCTCATTGAAAGGCTGGGCACCATGGGAAATGAACAGGCATCTAAGTCAGGGGCTAAAGACTGTGACACTGTGAGCAGGTTGCAATTTAGGTTTGAGAGAGCAAGCAATTGAAATTGTTGATGGAGTCATGAGCTATGGAGGAGGGGGTTGTTTTTCCCAGAGCTTTCCTTTATTTCTGGGAACATGTACCTTAAAGGATTTTTATGAAGAGGTACTTGAAACCACTTGTTCTATCACACAGTAGTCAGAAATTAGACCCTGAATGAAGCAGACTCTTGTCAGCTATTGTTTGAGTGTTTCTGAACACCACATTTTTCTATAACACCGTGCAGTTCTGTCCTCATGATACTTCTTTCTAATACAGCAAAAGAGGTTGCCCTAATTAGTCAAAAGTATTGCTGTAATATTGGGACTTCTGGAGAGTTCAATCTACTTAATTTCGATTGAGCTTAACCAGATGGAAGAGGATTGGCTCAGAAAAGCCACAGTTCCTGAGAAGTGCATTATCCCAGCCAAAAGGAAGGTTGGTCATAGTAGTTGTCCTTGGACTACCTAACTAACCAAGTTAGACTTAGGAAGACATACCAAGGGGAAAAAACATTTCTCCAGCATAAATATCACCAGCAAATACTGCAGATACAAGTGTTTCCAAACACCAAACTTCATATGGAACACAAATCAAGTTACTCTACTATGACATGTTGATGAAGAAAACAGTACTTGGCTGTCTTATAATCAGAGATCCAAAAGAAAGCTCAAAACAAATGTGGATTATTACACGTGGCTAATACATACCAAGATATGCCACGTACTAACTTACCTGGAGCTTTCCAGGTATAATGGATGTCTCATACAAGAAAGTACTTTATTTTTTTCATGCCACCTTTTTAGCATCTCACCTCCTGAAGATACACTTTACTAGGTTTGAAAGAACCCTTTGAATACTTGGAGTCTGCTCTGTAGAAGCCATCAGTGTTAGGTCACCCAAACTACAATCTTACTTTCATTTGAACTGCATTAGCACCCAAGGTGAGGAGCTCTCTCAGGACTTGGAAAGACAGAGTGATCATATCCATTACAGACTAAAGGACTCGAAAGGAATAGTGAATACTAAGGTGTTTTTAAATCAGAATTCTGAGATGTAATCCAGCCAGTATCAGGAAGTATTACCTGGTTACCTGTGTACCCAACTGCATTACCAGCATCATATCACGGTGTCAGCACTTTTGAGCAGACTAGAAACAAGGGACTTTGCTGGGTGACAAGGGCAGCTAACTACGTCTCAGTGATGGTGATCTCAACCAAGACCCATTGAATCCAGAAGCCACATTCAGGATTGCTGGATGGGCTGGAATCAAAATCAGGTGACTAACTCAAAGAATGGAAAGTACTACTGTTCTTCCACATTCCATTTAATATGTATAGGAACACTATCAGGCTTCTTCTGTCTCCCATGAGAGTATCATAGCACCTTTGGAAGAGTTCAAGGAAGATCAAAACCTCTTGTGTCAGACCCAGCTACTTCCTTGTTCAGGAAACTTAAACATTTTCCAGAGAGTGTACTCGTGCATCTGACTTGGGTAATCTGCCTGAGGAAATCATGAAGGTACTGATGTAGGCCATCACAGAAGGATGTCAGCATGATGTGCAAGATACAAAAACACAGGACAACTCAAGAAATCACCTGTATCATATTGCCCCAGCCAGCCACCAAGCTTCAACACTTTAATCCTACCATAATATAGCAGACCATTTAGACGACAGAAGAATGGTGGACAGCTCTGAGCAACTGGCCTGCAGTAATTTCAACGTGAGCTGACAATGTGCGCTTGCAGCCCAGAAAGACAACCGTATCCTGGGCTGCATCAAAAGAAGTGTGGCCAGCAGGTCACAGCAGCTGATTCTGCCCCTCTACTCCACTCTCCTGAGACCCCACCTGCAGGACTGCGTCCAGCTCTGGGGACCCCAACAGAAGAAGCACACGGACCTGTTGGAGCAAGTCCAGAGGAGGACCACAAAGATGATCAGAGGGCTGGAACACCTCTACTGTGAGGACAGGCTGAGATAGTTGGGGTTGTTCATCCCGGAGAAGAGAAAACTCCAGGGAGACCTTATAGCAGCCTTCCAGTACCTGAAGGGGACCTACAGGAAATCTGGAGAGGGACTTTTTACAAGAGCATGTAGCAACAGGATGAGGAGTAATGGCTTCAAACTGGAAGAGGGTAGATTTAGATTAGATATTAGGAAAAAAATTTTCACTATGAGATTGGTGAGGGACTGGCACAGGTTGCCCAGAGAAGCTGTGGATGCCCCATCCCTGGAGGTGTTCAAGGCCAGGTTGGATGGGGCTTTGAGCAACCTGGTCTAGTGGGAGGTGTCCCGGCCCATGAGGGCAGGGGTGTTGGAACTGGATGATCTTTAAGGTCCCTTCCAACCTAAACCATTCTATGATTCTGTGATTCAGTCCTAAAGAGAAACAGAGTGTTACCACAGCGTTTCACTGGCATAAGTGTTTTTCCTTCTAGAACCAGAAAGTAGTCCTCCTGGGAGTCACTGAGGCGATGGCAAGGGGAAAAGAAGCTACTGCAGTGTGGGGGTTTGGTTTGTGTGTTGAAGGAGGGGCTGGATTAAGCCATAGGATGTAGGACTTTGAACCAGAAAAGAGCTGAGCTCAGTAAGAAGAGTCCAGGCCAATTCAGCAGCGCTGTTGTTGGACTGTTCATACAACAGAAACATACAACATTTAGCTCTGAGCAAGGCCATAAAAGAAACAAGCACCGATTACTAAAGGATAGGTTTGTTTTCTGCTCAGGTTAGAGAAAATTAATGAGTGGGTGTGCACACATGACTGGAAGCAATCATGTTAGTGCAGCTTAATGAGTTACTATTAATCAGTTTTAATTGCATTAGCTGACACACATAAACTCTTAGCTTGTTGCAAATGAAAACAAAATGTATTACCTTGAACTGCTTTTAAGCAGCAGACATTTGGTTGCTTGCTTGTCCCTGCTGCAAATGCTTAAATGTTGAGAACTGATATGATTGTGTTACTTCTGAAGAATAAGAATACGTCACTTTCCATGTGAATCTCCTAATGATGCAGTCTGAAAGATTTCCTCTCTAAAAGAAATGAGAGCAGAGCTGCTGAGAACAGCACCCACTCAAGGTAACTTAACAGCCTGAGCGAGCTTGCTCGCAGCCAGCCACAGGACGGATGACTGTCTCAACTTCAAGGTTTAGAAAAAAGGGTCCCCTAACTGAATTCAAAGGGCCCTAAATGTATGCATATAAGAAGAAACAAGAAGACGTCAAGAAAAACAAGGCAGAACCATCAGAATTTCAGTCTGTCCATTTTCAGGGAACGAACTCTGCTGCTAACAGAGCACTAACGCCATTGCAAGCACACGGAGCCTTGTTTGTGCCCTGAGGGGTGAAACAAGAACTGATGTTCTTCTGGGTTGTGAAACACATTCAGCCTCTGTGCGCAGGTGATCACTGAGCTGGAAAACCAGTCCAAGAGGCATCCCCCAAAACATTCGAATCCTTCTTTACAAAGTTCCCTTTCTTCACACTGCTCCCATCCTTCAGTACTGCGTGGCACACTTGTGCAGGCACAAAACACACCCGTCCTCCCTCCCCTCCACTGCAGATCTGTGTAGCAAGCCCAGGGATGAGTAGTGTTGTGATGTGGATGAAATCCCAGCTAAGAATTGGTTTTGGCACCACCGTTTTAACAGCATACCACCTCTGACTGAAGAGTTTTAGGATTTCAGTCTGCTTTGTTTAGCACAGGAGCAGTAACTTGCCATTTTGTTTCAAACACCCATTATTTCCAGAAGAGGGGAAAAAAAACGCCTGACGTTAAAAGTGTTTGAAGGGGAAGTGATGTGTTTAACAACTGAGAGTTATACTTGGAAAACAATTAGGTTTTAGCATTCGGACAAAAAAAAAAACCAGTAATGATTCTGTATTGCCTGAACGTAAGACAAAATAAATTTGCATTTTGTCAAAAAAAAATCCTGATTCAGCAACCATATAAAGGCATATTAGAAAACCTTAGAATCTTCTGAATTAAAAAACAGATCAAAAGAAGCCTTCTCAATGGGAAAATATTCTCTTTTTGTTTACCACGTAACTGTTTCCTGATCAACAAATGAAGGTAGCGCAAACTTATTATTTAAATTTAAGCAAACTGGATATTACTGAGTTCTTTGTTTTGGATTCCATTTGTAAAATGTCCCTAGCAACTGGAAAGGACACAGTGGTCTTTTTTCAAAATGTTTTCCTTTATAACTCAAAAAAAGATTGTAAGTGAGTAATTACTTAGTTTACTTTAAGCTGCAACCTGAAGATTTATTCAATTTAAAAGGTCTTGAGAACAAAAAAGCAAAACCCAGTGAAGCAAAATATTGGCCCATTTTTTTCTAAAGCCATGTAAGTACATTTCTTTCCATGGAAAATTAAATGTCTCCTGCAATTTAATACATTTTTTCATTAAAAATTGTTTCTAAGCTGAAATGCACATTCTTTATTATTATTTTTTTTTTAAAGCAGGCTGGACTTTGAAGTTTAACTGGCTCTTTTCAGCCACTGATATCTGTGATACAGTAATATCACAGATTCTGAGAAAAGAACCTGATAAATCATAAGGAATTTCAACAGCAGTTTATCTGGAAAGAAAGACAACTATTGCTGATTTGTTAAACTGAGGTGCAATTACTCTGCTCAGTTAACTGCATGTCTTTTCTGCTCTCCTGGAGTCCTGGCAACAACCTTTCAGGGGAAAGGTAACTTCAGATGCATACACATAGCATTTTATTAACAAATCCAGGCATTACTGGCTCAGAAACAGAAGAATAAGCTGTATCACTAGAAATTTGGCTTCCTGTTCTGGATGTGAAAACATATCCTCATTTCATTATATTATTGGCATATTAAAGGGTCAGGTGAACTTTATTAACTGTCCAGGTTTGCCACCTTTGGCTGCCGTTATTTTAGAGTACATTCCCTTTATGTATCTGATGCAGATTGAATACAATGCAATTTTTTTGAAAGCTGAACAGACTGTTGAGAACTGGGAAACACGTGCGAATTTAACTCAAAAATTCTCTTCTCTGGCAGTTGTTTCACACGCCAGTTAAAGGGATATTTCAGCCCGTTTGTAGCTTCAGGTCAGGACCAGACCTGCCAGTCACTGACAAATAAGGGAATTCCCTACCTTGGAATTTCCCTTTATTTAAGGTAATTTTTGTGGCCAGAATATTTCTGTTACACTATTCTTTGCAAAATTACGGATTATTTTGGCTTTATTTGGGAAAAAATACACTCACAAATTAAAAATCCCACAACTATTTCTCCAGCTATTGAAGAAGGGGATAATTCATCCTGACAAAACAACCCAAATCTCTTTATGCCAGTACCCATGTTTATCAGACTACAGAGGCTCTTTTTGTTCCAAAGTAGACCACGTTTGGGTTTGAGTAATAAAATAGAGAATTTTCTTTTTTTGTAAACATGGAGCCAAGGTTTACAGATACAATTGAATACAGTCTACAAAGCAGCATGTCCTCTAGGAGGAGACAGGATAATACTGTAGTTATAGGGAAGAAATCCTGGAGTAAATTGCATCCTCTTGGCATTTGTTTTGCCAGGGACAGCAGCAGAGGGATGCTACTTTCTACAGAAGGTGTTGGCAGAAGAGCAGCAGGCTGGCCAGATTGAGGAACAGGGGTACTGGTGGCCTTGTGGCCATTTAGCAGATCACCAGGCCAACGACCCTGCAGTTAGTTCCCTACAGTCAGTGTTCCAGAAATTCCAGGTTTACCAGAAATTGGCAAATTTTGTGTAATTATACTAATTAGAGCTTATATTGATATTTCACCTGATCGAGGAAACAGTGCTGAGCCTCTCTAAAGAAGCCCATAAAGCTCCCCACACCAGCTACTTTTTTACTGAATGAGGTTCAGTTGGCCAAGTCCTGGAAAGACCGGGATGATGCCTAAGGGGGTAGGCTTAAGGAATGCTTATTGTCACATACCTTTTCCCCTAGATATATTCAGAAGACATGGTGGAGCTCAGACAGACTTCTGGACCAAGAGTGTCTTGGTCCTCTGGTCTGGCCTGCTACACTGGTCTGGTTCTTCAGGATCACACGGGACTACACATGCTTTTCTCCCCTTGGAGTGGCAGGTAAAACATGGGCTCTGCCCCAGATAGTGGACTGCTTATTGGCTTCTTTCTAGTGTTCATGAAAGTGCTAATGATTTCACTGCAGAATCCATTTTTTAACCTAGCTAGAGACCTATTTTTTGCTAAAATGGAGATTGTCCACAAATTTGATCTGCCTTATTAATCAGAGCAGTAATCCCTTAGCAAGAAAGACATAAGAAGTGTTACCACTGCCACCTCTGTCTGCATTTGCTAGCTCAGAGCAGCAGCAGCAGCTCAAACAAGTGAGTATGAAGTAATCAGGCCACCTCTGCAAGACATCCACATTCAAAGCTCCCTACTTCACTGATGCCTTCAAATGTAAACCTGACAATTCTTCCAGTACAACACTGATGACACTCTCATCTTTTGGCTGGCTTCTGTTCCCTTTTTTCCCAGTGTTGCAACTGTGCTGTTGGGGACTTCTTTTTTTTTATTATTATTATTATCATTTATTTTCAATTTTCCATTCTACTTCTCTTGAAAATTGTTTTCCTCTCTGTCATCACAGATCCTGCCCTGTAATTCCTCACATTGGGTCACTGATCCTCACTGGCTTGCTCATTCACTTCTCCTTGTCTTGCACATCCTCATCTCTCCGCTGGAAATCCCTTAGCCAGGCTTCACAACGCATCTGTGCTCTGCTGCCTTGGACGTTGCATCTTCCTCTCTAAACCACCTGCCCCTCCAGTTCACAGCCTTGAATGGCTTTTTCTCACCTCCTCATATCATCTCCATGTTCTGCTCTCTTCCTCTCTAAGACCATGCTTTTTCTTTCAAGAGATAATTGAGAAATATGTTACTGACTCCCACTCCTTTTCATTTGTTTTTCCTTTTTTACCATACAGCTGCTTTTTCTGCCTCTTTCAGTGCCTTAACCGCACCCACATTTGTCCCACTAACCTTCTCTCCTCTAAGCAGCCTGGCGCTCATCCTGTCTTTTATTCTTTTCCTTAGCTAACCTGGCTCCTCGCTTTAAAATATACTTTAGCCTCTCTGATTTTAAAAAACTTTCCACCTCCCCCTTCTCTGCCCTTGTTTCTGTTTCTTTCCGACTGAACTCACTGACTGAAACTCCCTTTGGTTGCTCTGTGAGTTTTACTACTTTGGGCATAAAGACTCGTGTTGCACCTTCTCCTGGGGATAATATCTGACTGTACTAGTCTCTGGGTTATCATCTTCTGCTTCAACTTTAAGTTGCTTGTGGCAGAGCCCATCTTTTCATCTTGGGCTTGCAAAGAACTGAGCACGAGGGTGTTCCCTTCCTCGGCTGGAGCTCAGAGCTGCTGCCGCAGCGCAAATAATAAATGATGAGAGAATGATGAATTCAGTACTTCAGCACTGCCATCCACTGGCTGTCTTTGATCACGACACTCCATATTTAACAAAATCTTGAAGTTTTGCTTTTGTTTCGTCGGCTGCTACTGAAGTGGAATGTATTACCATAAGCACAGTATTTGAGAGTAATGGAAGTGCCAGAAATCTTTAGGTTATACTCCTTCCAAATAAAAGATGCGTGCCTTTTGCTTTCTATTTTGCTTTTTTTCCAAGTGAAATACTGAGGTTGGTAACTCAAGTACTGAAGAATCAGGGGATTCTAGGTTACATTGTCATGTACAATTAATTCATCTGCATTACCTGAATGATGCGTATGTTTTGTAATATTTTTTGTTCATGCTTAAGAAACATGCAATACTTAAAATTAAGCATGAAGATAGATGCAGAAGGGAAACAGGATAATTTGGGAGTCATCTAAAATTTGTGTTATACTTCCCCTGACAACTCTTCCTGCCTCCACCTTGTTTAGCACCACTTTTCCATGAGCACATCTAGTTTCTCCCTAAAGCCATGTATAAAGAGCTTTGTGATATTTTTTCTTTGCTTTTTTTCCTCGCTATTTTATCTTTTTAAACTTTCCCCTCTTTAATTCCTTAGTTTTCTTTTCCTTCATTTCTGTGATGCAATCAATATTGTTATCATTAGGCTTACTGATATATGATTAATATTCCACGGTTAGAACAAGTTTCCTTTTACATTTCTTAATGATCTCCCATCCTAAACAGTGGCAGGAATATTTACCTTAGCAAAAAAGCTCCTCTGTGACAGGAAACTGTGAAAATCTATCCAGATGTGAGGTCAAATAAATTTTATATACAGAGGTGTTTTAAGAAAATTTTGAAAGGAAGAATAGATACAAATATCCAAAGGAAAAAATGTGTTCAGTGTTTCAGTAATTAAATAATTTATCCAATTTACTGCCATGTGCTGAAATATTACCCAGAATTCTAGGAAATGCAGAAGTGGATTATGAGTTCAAGGATGGAGCACTAATTGAATTCTTAATTGAAATGACTCATCCAAGCAACACAGTGACCTGGGTTGCCCTCCTGAATGTAAAAGTCTTTCCAAACGGTATCCTGGCACAGGTGCCACACTAAAAGCTTGACTCTTGTCCATCTAAAAGAAAGGTTATCTGTCAGAGGAAGATTTGCTGGAAGGGGGTCACTATTTGCAAGTGAAATGTGTTTTTCCTTACGACAAGGCAAGATGGATTGGTCTTTTTCTCACTCATTTTGTCTCAACCAAAATTGGTCACACTGGGCACAAAGCTTGCTAAGTACTTCAATCTGCAGGGCTTAACTGAGGTACGGACCCTACCCAAAACCTCTGTCAAGGCATGAATTTTTCTCATCTTGACACTCACATATGAAGAGAGCTATAATTAGATGGACTAATCGACATTTCTAAAATGATAAGTAAGCTGAAAATAGGAGTGTTCAATTATAATGACTACAAGTTAAATATCAGGTGAAATTTCACTCATTATTATGAAAACCTTTTTCCTTTGTTGTGCGTACTGACTCTGGCATTTTTTAAAGAGGACCTCAATTGGGTTTTGCCTCATTAAAAAACAGCGTTTATATTAATGCTGGATTTTTAATGCGTTAGACTCCCTCATTGACTAGGGGGCTCTAATAAGCCTGGTCCTTTATTTTAGCGAATTATAATTGATCCATAAACACCTGTCTGGCAGTGAAATTTGGAGCAGATAAGGCAAACAAACAAAAAACGTTAATTATTCTTAATTTCTACAAGTGACTAGAAGCTGAGACATTTAACATGATTTTAGGGGTTTACAAATAAACAGAGATTTGCATCTGACTTCCACTACCCATGAAACCTGGGGTCTACACATACTTGAAAAGTATGATCCACTAGCAGAAAATACACGCATCACAGAAAAACAGTGAGAGAGGATTGAATAACTTTCCAAAGGCCTTTTGTTAAAATTTTGCCATTTAGTTAAAAGGGTATTTGAAATAATTTTTGCCCCTCTTGATTTTATTAATTTCTGCCAGCTAGTAAATCTTTTCTCTAAAACCCTAAAAATACCTGGTGCAAACAAATGTAATCTTTTTCTTAAGAATATTAAGAAGCAGAAATTGCTTCTTTGGAAAATAACTTAATAGCCAGGAAATCAGAGTTCTCCTTAGTGTTGTGATACACCAGTACTGACTGTCTCCATTATTCTGTCAAAGCTAATAAAGTGCATAAACACATCAAGTACACCCTCATGATATTCTTACTTTCAGAAAACTGCAGAAACAAGTACAAGCTTCTTTTAAAAAAATAAACAAACAATTATCCCTGACTTCAGTAGCATAAGTGATTACCGTCTTTGATTTTTAAAACAAATTTCTTGTGGCTGGAAAAATCTTGAGACAGAGGGTAAAACATAGGCTAAAACTATTTTATAACGTACTTACATATCACTGGCAATGGAGGAGTTCCTGGACATAGACTTTGGAGAAAGGTCATAGTCACTGTCTGACCGGTAAAGGAAAGACTCCCTACGTTGACTGTGGACAAAATTTGCCTGAAGAATTAGCCCTGATCCAGGGCTCGTCATGGGATCCAAGGGACTTCGTCCCGATGAAGTACCATTGTCTACATCGAAACTGCAAAAAGAAAGGAGAAAAAGATTTATGCCACTGACATTAGAATTTTGAAAGTAATAAACACTCTTCTGACAAATTTATCACTAGGTAATTGCTTCTTGATAATAATGGGGAAATAAAGACCAGGTTGAGTCCACTGCTAAGCCAAAAAACAAGGCACACAAAAAATACAGTTCAAAATTGCTGATAACCAAAAAGAACAACTCTGAAGGAAAATAAATTTGGTAAAGAAAAGAACCCACTATCAGGAATACAGGAAGCCTTATACTTCACTGCATGCAGGGTATCCATGAGCTCTATACCTGCAGAAACATGATGTTTCATTGTTTTCTTCCTCAGCCGCCATCTCTCCTGAGCTGGACCCTCATTATTCTGTCTCCCACTGTTGAGGCAGTTGAGAGCTCTTTTGTTAACACGTACCCAACCCTAATATTTCATTACTACCCAAGAATTTCAAGAACATATTTTGTCTTACCCCAGTAAGCAAAGTGCTGGGAAAGGATTACGGCATATGTGTGTGCTTGCATTAGAGTTGTTATGTTACAACAGACCGAAGAAACAGAGCTCTTTGCTTACTGCTTATCAGCACGACTTCTGTGGCGATTTGTGCCTTTGAACTCCACAGTTTAGATCCAGCACTGCTAGATATTGCATTTGGTATTACGAGTGGTGAACAGCTTTATCATTCCTAGGGAACACTGCCGTCATGACAGGCTGAAGGGTGAGCGGCAAGAAAGAAAGAGAAGGAGGGAGAAGATGCTCTTTCACGTAGTCTGTGACGTTTCCACAAAGGGCTTTGAAAATCAGTGCAAAGACCTTGAATGGGAGTCTGCAATCAATTAGAAACTAGGACAGGGTGGGCAGTGCTGGGAGGACGTGCTCATGGCAACCCGTGTTGCTTAGCAGCCCGACAGCTGCGTTTGGTACCGTATGGAGTCTTTTTGGAGCATGTGGCTCCAGTTTTAGACTTAACGTGTTGTGGTATGCCATCTCAGAGGTTACAAATGTGTGGATTAGCAAGAGTACGTCTCCATCCGATGGGATGGAGCACATTTTATCCAGCTAGAAGTGGAAGATGACTTTTGTTTCCCTAGTTGGATGTGTCTCTATAAAACCAACGACCAGTTTTAATTTTACAGCATAATAGGAAAGGTACGCATGAGACCTTGGCTTGTAACTGCTTGGGCTCATTTGCCATACTAAGGGGAACTTAAATAATACTGCTAAAGCATTTAGGAATGCGGGATGATCAGAGGATCTTTCACATGACTTTTTAAACATGGATAAGCGTTATCACCATATTATGTATTTGTAATGAATTTAAAGTACTCATTTTGAAAAAAAAGCATTTATGTGAAGGACACCCACCGGTTTTCAATTATATCTAATGACAGCAGAAGAGAAAATATTCAGTACATGTCAGCTGTTGATTAGACTTCAGCCTGACGCAGATGACACAGCAGGTACATGCTACTCTCTGCACTAGCTTGTTTCTTGCTGTTATCCACCATTGACCTGAGGTTGCAGTGAGGCTGCCACTTTAATGTTTTACTGAAATGACAGCATTCCCATGGCCTTCAGTTCTTTGTTAAATGAACTAATCAAAGAAACAAATATTGCCTATTTTGACAGAGATGCACTTTGCCCGGCACAGAATGGACCTTGGTTTCATGTTTTATTTCATCCTTACTTTGCACATATTCCTGGAACTGCAAGTTCTCTGCTGCCTTCATAATATATTATTTATTTTGTAGTCACCTTCTACAGTCTGAATGTAGAAAAACAAAATGTGGGGTTTTTTTGAAACAAAAACTATTCCAAAAAAGGTATTAAATGAACTTCAAGAAAGCTTAGCAATTTAATCCTCCTTTCACTGTAGTTTTCAGAACAATTCACTGTTAGTAAATCCTAACACATACACTTCCCAAATTCGATTTCTTTTGATTATGCCTGAGTACTTTTTCTGTGTCCTCCAATATGCTACTACTACATGACATTATCAATCTCAAGCTAACAAAGTTTAATCCAGAAGATGCCAAATGAGAGTTCTGCTACCAGCCTGCTGGGTGATCTTCAACAATGCAAAGATCCTCTTTGCATTTCATTTTCCCTATTTATTGAACCTTTGTGATCATTGTGAGATCTGCTCACAAAAAAATATTGAAAAACATTGGCAAGGGCAGGATAGCATGAATACTACAGTCAAAGATCCTTTGCAGCTTAGAGTGCCATAAGTTAATAATCATATTGCCATGCCATGATGACATGGACAGTGGGATTGAGTGCACCTTCAGCAAGTTTGCCAAAAACACCAAGCTGTATGGAGTGGTCGACATGCTGGAAGGGAGGGATGCCATCCAGAGGGACCCTGACAGGCTTGAGAGGTGGGCCTGTGTGAACCTCATGAAGTTCAACAAGGCCAAATACAAGGTCCTGCATGTGGATCAGGGCAATCCCAAGCACAAATACAGGCTGGGTGGAGAATGGATTGAAAGCAGCCATGAGAAGATCTTGGGGGTGTCGGTTGATGAGAACCTCAACAGGAGCCAGCAATAAATGCTTGCAGCCCAGAAAGACAACTGTATTCTGGGCTGCATCAAAAGCAGTGTGGCCAGCAGGTCACAGCAGCTGATTCTGCCCCTCTACTCCACTCTCCTGAGACCCCACCTGCAGGACTGCGTCCAGCTCTGGGGACCCCAACATAAGAAGGACATAGACCTGTTGGAGCAAGTCCAGAGGAGGGCCTCAAAGATGATCAGTGGGCTGGAACACCTCTCCTATGAGGACAGGCTGAAAGAGTTGGGGTTGTTCATCCTGGAGAAGAGAAGACTCCAGGGAGACATTATAGCAGCTTTCCAGTATCTGAAGGGGCCTACAAGAAATCTGGAGAGGGACTTTTTATAAGGGCATGTGGCAATAGGATGAGGGGTAATGGCTTCAAACTGGAAGAGGGTAGATTTAGATTAGATATTAGGAAGAAATTTTTCACTATGAGATTGGTGAGGCACTGGCACAGGTTGCCCAGAGAAGCTGTGGATGCCCCATCTCTGGAGGTGTTCACGGCCAGGCTGGATGGGGCTTTGAGCGACCTGGTCTAGTGGGAGGTGTCCCTGCCCATGGCAGGGGGGATGGAACTAGATGATCTTTAAAGTCCCTTTCAACACAATCCATTCTATGATTCTATGAGTACTACTAGCATGACTACTGTTATTTACAAGGAATCAATATCTTTTGAGTTTGAATTCCTGAGCATTCCAGGAGCACAAAATATTCACAATGCCAATTAAGGGTGAGCTCATCGCATCCAAATTTCCTAACACTTTTATCTCATTGCCTAAATAAAATATTTTTTTGTCTTTAAACCGCTGCAAGAACACACAGATTCCTAAAGAATACACAGTCTGTATGTTTTGTTTTTGTATTGAGGGCAGGAGGGCAGATCTTTCCTGCAGTTTTAGGTAAAAGAGAAGAGGATTGTTTACTCCTGTGCTCAATAAGACTAACTTCTGCAATGGCAATATAATTTCAAATATATAAAAATTTGTCTGAAAGCTCTAAAACATAAGTTAAAAGTGGGATAGAAATAAATGAAGGTAAATGTAAGTCTTCTCACAGCAGTAAAAGTTTGAATAAGGGGTGACTATTACATTGATTTCTTTAACCGTGGACTTAATTATTCAATTGATTAGAAAGTATTTTATTGGATTAAAGGAACATACGGTTTTGTTTGCAGATTTGTTTTATTTGCTTCACCCACCTTTTGTGGACATGATATAAATATTTTATTACCAGTTTTATTTCTCCCAGTCAGAAATTAAGGCAGGCTTCTATGGGTGATTTCACTGTCAGATTAAAAAAAAAAAAGTGATTTTTAAAATTTAACAGTCTATTAGATAAGATTGCAGTTTCATCAGCTGGGAGAGGCCCTGTGGTTTGCAGCACCAGATAACTTCAAGTATGTGCAAGACTTCCACATGGCTGTTGCGACAGGAATTTTATCCTGTCATACTGTGTTGCGCCCACTAGATGGGTGTCAAAAGTTATGAACGGGATCAAAATATCACAGCTAGGATTCGGCTCACGCTGCTCAAGAAAAATGTCTTTTATGTAAATATGCATAAGGAAAAAAAAATGTTCAGTTCTACAGTCAAAGGGGAATGTGAATAGAGCACTGGTTTGCCAGAAACATATGTTTACATTAAGAAGTTTTTAAAAAGCTGCAGCAGCTAAGTGCCTTGTTTTGCTCTTACTGAGACATTTGCTAACGCTTTCAGATACAAAAGCTTGTAGAAATCTAAATGAAAAAATGTGTTATTACACTGGAAATGAAATAAATTGCTTCTTTGGCTGAATCACAACTCTTATTTGCAAGAAATGGCATTGCTGATCACACTGCATCAAGTGAACAGAGAATCAGAATGGGGAATTGAAGACTTTCACACAAGTAGTTTGTTCTTTCTTGCTGCATACACTGAAAAAAAAGTAAAAGTTTAAGATACAAAATAGGATACACTCTCTAATTTGCCTGGGCAGAAATTTCAGAAGGTCAGCTGTGGTTGCTTCATATTTGTCTTTCCACTCCTGTTAAGCTTTAAGCCACAGCAAGAATATCCTGTGAATTAAAAAGTGCACCTTCAGTGACGCACCAGAAGTTACTCTCTGCCAAGGGTGTTCGTCAGCCTCCTTGCACTTTTGGTGGAGGGTGGTCTTTGGAGAGGAAGAAGGAGCATGGCAGTTGTTGCTGAAGGCATAGGAACTGTTTTGCTACCTTTTCACAGGCAGAAAATGGCCATTTAAAGACAGAATTTTCCACCATTGTTCTGCGGCCAGCTTCGGGCACTTGGCACAACGGCTGCCAACTGAAGCTGCTTTTAGTGACAGGAGCATTTGGCACAGCACGCATGACAGAATCTTCTGTGTTCAAAGAGCTTTGCTGCAACTCCAGAGACGCCAAAGCTATGAAAAGCCAGTGCTAATTCAGCAACTTTTGTGTCTGCATTTTGACAAAATATTTTATGACATTAGTGGATACTGTTTATCCTTAGAGCCTGCCTTATTCAGTGTTCAGTGATGACAAACATGACATGAGACGAAAGTTCAGCCTTTTTTCCTTTTTTGGCTATTCCATCATGTTTGCACATCTCGCCCACCATGTATCATCCAGGCTCTGTACCAAGATGGGGATAAAAGTGGTGAGCTCTCTTGAGCAACTTGTAAACATTCATGGCTGATCTTCCCTGTGCTCCTAATAGGACGAGAAGTCATAACATCACAAGCAACCTTTAGGAAGATTACTAATGATCTGCTTCAGGCAACAGCAGGAACCTGTGGCAAGGACAGGAGAAGTTCTGGATCCTGGGTCTCAGCAGCACTGCTTCATTGTTAATGACTGCACAGCTTCCTCACGCAGTGAAAGAAACCCTCTGTGGACTTCCTTTTCAGTCCTTAAATAACACTTTCCTACTCTCTGCAAGGTTGCTAAAAGAAAAAAGGGAAAGATCTGTGTACAAAATACAGCTTTTAGTTACATAAGGAGTGATGGCATCATAATGACTATGCAGAAGAGCTTGTAATTAAGGCTGCATAGAAAATCTTAATGTTGGTCTTCCTTACTACTGAGAGTTTAGCAATTTAATCCTGTAGCTTTTTGTCGGTTANTTTTTTTTTTTTTTTTTTTTTAGAGAATTCAGCAACAGTAGAAGAGGGAAGGGAATAAATTCCATCCCCAAATGAAGAATTTACTAGACATTTTAACAATAAAAATTGCACTCCTGATAGTCCCCTTAAGTCTCTCTCCACATTAGCCTATCCTATCTTGGAAACTACGGGGAAGGAGACAGGTAGGATCCAAATTAATTGATCCTCTAGGGACAACTTATACTTTCCGGACATCTTTAAACACTACAGAGGGACAAGCAAGTTCTTGAGGAGCAAATTTTGTCCCCCATCAAAGGATTCCATTGTCCTAGTGTCAAGCAACCTCTCCAGCCATCTGCCTGTGCTATGACCTACCTATGCATCTCAACATCTCAGACATTATTTGCTAGTAAGAACTGAATTTTCATGGATGCTTTTTGGGGTAGTTAATTACCGTTTTACTTCATACATCAAATATATTCACTGAATTAACTGAATTCACTGAATCACCAAAGACTTGCTAATACACCAAATAATTATCATAATGTATTTGTGAAATACTGATTTTAGACACACTTTACATTCATTAGCTAGACTGGACAAACACTTTGATTGTGTCTTTATGACTTTTCTTGGGCCTTTTTGTTGCTTATCAATAAAAAAAGCATTAAATTGAGCCAACAGCTGACTTGGGTGTCCCTTTTTTTGCCAGACATCGTTATCTCCAGACTTTAATAAAGATGAAACTTTAGAATTTTCTTTACCAGAAAGAAACAAGTTTTCAGTAATCAGCCCCTGCCATAGGCTTTCACTGAACTTTAGATGTTAAATAGGGTAACCTGCAGTGTCAGAAAAAGACCTGTAAAAATAAATCAGTGGATTAACGTAGCTGAATAACAGGCCTAAAATTTATTTCTTATATTATTCTCTGCTTGGGACCTTTAAAAATGTTTCCTTTCTGACAGTGTTAACACAGGGATGCAGGAGGGACCCCATCTGTTTTTCACCTTCTACTTCCCTTTCTTTCTCTTCCCCCATGCCTAGTAAAAAACTAAACCTCAGGAAAATGAGCGGAAAAAAAGAGAAATATTTATGCTGACATTTTAGAAGGAATATCATATCAACTCTCTACATCTGAAGAAATAAAAAATCATTTATATGTGACCTAATATTTTTTCTCTGTAGCAAAGTTAAAAACTTTTGCCTTCCATTGCTTAAAAATACGTTCAGCAAATTTTAAGCAAATGATATTAAAAGGAACATATGATCTAAATCTGAATTTTCTTGTACCACTGGAGAATTCAAGCCAACTATCTGCTTGTGGCTTTGGGTTTCCAGTTAAGCGATTCAGCAAGCAAGCCCTATGATTAACTCCATTTTTAGAAGTGGTGTGGATAGATTTTCCAGTGTCAAAACTGCAAGCAAAAGAAGAAAATGTGACATTTAACGAAATTTGCTTTTAGCAGCAGAACTTGGCTTTTTCTCTTGGCATAACTGTTTCTGGAAACATTTAGAGTGTAATAAGGCTTAATACTAATGTTAAAAGCCCAGATAACAGGCAAATAGCACATGGGTAGGACAAAAAATACATTGGAGCAAAAAGGTTTGTAAGAATTAGTCTATTCAAACATGTTAGCAAAGGAACTCCAGCTATCTGTTTGAGTTTCCGTCTCATGATTTTCTAGCAAGAGTCTTAGGAAACGTTGCTGATCTCTCTAAACAAACCATTTTGTGTTTTGGTATGAAGTTTCCAAGCAAGGAGTTTCCTGTGACGACTATTCCTTTTCTTTGGGCGTTCTGCTTTGAACAGTCTCCTTATACTCAATTCAGGGTGTACTTTTCATAATGTCACATCATTATTCTTAATTATACCTCAGTGGCCTATGCATTTGGCATGCAAGACTTTGTTGCACCTATTAAAACAACTCCCCCGTTGCGCTCAGCCATACTGGGATTATTTTCGTGATTCCTTTTATTCTTTCCTCGGAGAGAGGATCGTCCCTCACCCGGCAATTTTTGTTCTCTGAACTTGGCTCTTGCAAGTGAACATCTTCCTACCAATGCGATGTTCAGTTAAGAATGCCGGATTCCAGATCCTGTTACATGGATTTGATGTTTTGATGTTTCTTTGAAGCTGAAATAGCTGTCTTATTGCAGTATAACAAAAATGCAAAGAGAAAACACAAGAGAAACAAAATGCAAAATAATTTCCAAGAAATGTGTTAAGCTGTTCAGGTTTCTACTAGGTTTAAGTCACTTTGTATGGGTCTTCTGATCTAATAGTCCTACTGCGATCAGTGTTCCCATTTTTAGATAGTAAAAAAAGCCCACCGAGACATTAACTATTTTCCCCAAGGCTTCTGGTAAAATCGGTGGCAGGTTGAGGTCTGAATGAGGAAATCTGCAGAAAATATTGAAGAACCGGACTATTTTGGGTAACCTGAGGGAAGGACGGCTGAAAAATAGAACCACTTAATCCAGAGAGGAGAAAGAGGAGGCAGCAAATCCAGGGGTGCACCCGAGCAGCCTGACACTCAGCTGGCCCCAGCCACCCACCAGCTCCCACTGCTGCGGGCGCTCGTCAGCGCCACCGCACTGCTGGGAGCCCAGCCTCAGCAGAACTGGTGGTTCTCCAGTCATTATTCACTGTCATTATTTAATTACGGTCTGTCTGTCACCATTCACTTAAATCATTCCATAGTGTTGTCTGCACTTATTTTCCACAAGGTACCTCTTCTCTGAGCTCTAAATACTAAAGTACCTTCAAACTCTTTTTAAAAAAAAATCACTTTACCCAATTTCTTCAAGAAATTCTAGAACAACAGTGTTTTTCTTTCCAGGGTGAGTTTTGCTTTACCCAATTTCTTCAAGAAATTCTAGAACAACAGTGTTTTTCTTTCCAGGGTGAGTTTTGCTTTACCCAATTTCTTCAAGAAATTCTAGAACAACAGTGTTTTTCTTTCCAGGGTGAGTTTTGATCCAACTATTCACACTTCTTTTCCTGCAGCACTACTTCATGAGCAGTATTTGTACACTAGGATATAAAAACAGCTTGCACTGAGTGTGACTATATAGCATGTATCTGCTGTAATTCACATTGCTATTAATTTTGTCTTATTTTCATAGAATCATATCATAGAATCATAGAATGGTTTAAGTTGGAAGGGACCTTAAAGATCATCTAGATCATCAACCCCCCTGCCATGGGCAGGGACACCTCCCACTAGACCAGGTCGCTCAAAGCCCCATTCAGCCTTCCTTGAACACCCCCAGGGATGGGGCATCCGAAACTTCTCTGGGCAACCTCTTCCAGTGCCTCAGCACACTCACAGTAAAGAATTTCTTCCTAATATCTAATCTAAATCTACCCTCTTTCAGTTTAAAACTATTACACCTAATATTATCACTACGATCCCTGGTAAAGTCTCCACCTTTCCTGTAGGCCCCATTTAGGTACTGGAAAGCTGCTATAAGGTCTCCCCAGAGCCTTCTCTTCTCCAGGCTGAACAACCCCAACTCTGTCAGCCTGTCTTCAGAGGAGAGGTGCTCCAGCCCTCTGATTTTAAATGTACTGAAAGAAAATCTTAAAGCATTTAAAAATGTTTATCTAGCAGTTTATAAAAATATGCAAACCATCCACTAGGCATACTGACTAATCCTAATTAAAATGCAGGTCCAAGATATTTGTCAAACACCTTTCTTTCAGGAAAAACTAAAATATAAAAATGAATGTAAGATCATGGTTGAGAAGCAGACTGCTTCCAGAGAAGGAAAATCCAGTACATGGAAAGAGCTCAGCCACATCCAAATTCAGTTCGATGCCATTATCAGAAGTGGTCAAATTGCTTATATATTCTTTCTGAATTAGTGGTGTGATAAAGCAAGTATGTAGGAAAAGAGGTAATTCCTCAGACTTGTAATACTCAAATCAATAACCTACAGTACTGATGAAAGCACACAGAATCCAGAAAATAGGTACAAATGTTCCCCAGGGCTAACAGTAGTATGCATTGGGAAGCTTCCTGGCAAACACATCCTTCTGAAGAATCATCATATAGCCACAATGATGATAAATGCTTGGCACGGTCCCAGAAGATATGGTTACATCTACCATGTGCTTAGCGGCAGAGATATTTGGCAAAGAGTGCCCCAGCCAGAAGCTGACATGAAAAGGCAGTTGTGGTTACACCTGGCTACTCTCCTCTCCTAGAGAACGTGGCACAGAAGAAGGCCCAAAGAGCCAGGAGGTGTGATCATCATTGACAGGAGGAGGTCACATCCCTCAGCATCACCCAACTCATACTTATTAAGTCTTTTGCACAACATGGCTTAAGCCAACTTGTCTTCAAAAAGTGTGTCTTCCAGAAAATGGATAAGGGCTGTGGACAGAAAAAGTCCAAAGAGAAGAATGCCTATAGCCCAAACTATAAAACCCCTGCACATAGAAGTTAAGATGGTTTGTTTCACCAGTACGATGTGCACACATAGATATCTACAAGAAATCAATGCCAGCTTCAGAGGAGAGTGGACAGGAGGCAGCTGGATAAGAAATTGAAGTTGTCTCTTTAGGCAAGCAAAGCGTCTTTCAATGTTGCTCTAGATTCCCTATGCCAATGAAAGCTCCATGAAAAGGAGACATAATCATATTTGACAAGCAACATTTTTTTCTCACACTGTTGTAAAATTCCTCTAATTGTAATAAAAAAGTGCTGGCAATAAATCACATATGAATTATAATTCCACAAGAATTTGTGTTGGGATATGTTAGCAGCAATTACCACTTAAAACATGGCGTGTATTGTTTAAAGCTTAAAAGTTCAAGGTATTAAGAGCTTCAGAGCTCTAAAATTTTTGTACTTTGTTGTTTGTTTTTTTTTTTTAAAATTGTTTCATTGTAATCCTTTCCACTTCAGCTCTTTCCATTTTAGTTCTTTACATCCTGGGTGTTTGGATTTTTTTCCTTTGTATTTGCATTTTTTGTATTGTATTATTTTGTAATGTATTTAGTTTACCAAATTTGCTAAGTTTTCAGTTGCTTCCACCTCCCTAGACTTCTGCTTAACGTATCAAGGTCCACCTCATGACCTGGGTTCTGGAAATCCTTGCTCCAGCTTTGCCACATACAAGCAGCAACCTTTAAAGGGAAAGAAAAAGGTCAGGAGCCTGCCTTGGAAGGACGCCGAGACTGGAATATCTTGAGTGTATGCGCTCATACTGTATTTTACTTTATACTGATTGTAGACCCTGAGCACATTCGCTGAGTCCCTGGTACGTCAAGAAAGATAATTCTCATCACTAGCCCAAAACAAATTATAATCCGCAATGATGGATCATTTGGGGCTTGTTTTTCTTGATTTTTAGTACATTATTTTAATGCTATATTATATTATTATAATGCCTAATAACATTACCTAAGAGGGCTGCCTGACGCTCTGCTTTGTAAGACTGTGTTTTCTTTTTACCGTTACTAAATTCTATCCAGTGGTGCTGAAATTTTCCTTCCAATTTTTTTTAAGGGGAAATGGGTCAAGTGTTGATAAGAAAGTGGCAGAGAAATGTATATTTTTTCACATTTAAAAAAAATCTGGAAGCTGTTTTTTGGATACTCTAGTGACTCATATTTTACAGTAAAGAAGTGGAATTTAGCCAAGTGCCTGCAAAATGCTTTTTTTTTTTTGCTGATTCCATGAACATCTTCATAAATTTCAAAAAGTTGTAAGCTTAGGGCAACCTCAAGTCGGTCACCTCATGTATCTGCATTACTCAAACAAATGTTAAGTGATACTATGTTATTTTTTAAAAAGCTCCTGCCTTGCTCAGGGTCTCAGAGGGCTCTGAGGAACAAGCCCCTGTTGGTGGGATATTTGTCTCATTCACTGCAGAAGGTGGGTACTGAATCAGGCAAAGGACTACAGAAATATAAAAGTGCTTTTACCATCAGGAACTGGAATAATATTTGCCCAAGCTACAGAGCACCTGATATTGAACTAGTCACTTATACCAACTTTATCATACGTCACTAATTACGTGTTTCTCAGTCTTGAGGTATTCACTCTGAACGGCTGTTGCTTGAGCCATGTGGGCATCAGCACTTACAAATACAGATTAATTCAGAACATCTGGGCAGTACTGGATGGATCAAAGGTCCATCAGATCCATTATTCTGCCTCTAGGAGTGGCCAAAAACAAACACCAATGGAAGAGGGTAACAGCAAGCAAGCAGAAGTGATACCATCTCAGTGCCCAGCCCTTCAGCGTTCTCTCACCCTTTCGTGAAAGCTATGCTCTGAATATATGAGTCAATCTATGACAAATAGATCAAAAAAAGGAAGTCTTAGACATCTCATTTTGGATACTCAATTTAGGGAATACTTTCACTTTAATGTCTGTGTTTTAATTCTCCTTACGATAAGTAAGGATGATAGTACTTCCTCATATCACATGGGTGATATGAAAATTAATTTAATCATCTCTGAGAAGCAGTACGGTATCATAGTGATGAACACCACAGAAAAGCCAATGAAAGCACTATAACTACTTTTGCAATAGGTCTGAACAGCAGGTTGTCAATAAAGCACATGGCCATATAGTGAGCAGCAAGAAAATAATAGAATACTGAATATCTCATTAATTGCGTTGCATTCATTCTGTGCGCTCAGTGAAGTAAAAGCACTATGGAATCTTATAGGTGAAGCCTTTATCAAAGTATTCATGCACAGGACTAAAACAACATTGCTAAGTCAATCGTAATGTTGGCATTTCCTTCTTTTGTGCTTGACTTTTCAGTCATAATAACGTGGATATGAGGTTATTGGGTATACGTTTGTGCACGTCAGAGAGATGGCCTAATCTCTACACTCTTGCATCTGCTGTTATTTTTCTCCAATTTTCTTTTTCAGCCTACTGTAGCACTCTCAACAGCCGTTACTGGTAGGCCACCAGAAATTTCAGACTTCAGATGCAGTGTTGCAGATTTGCTTTCCGATGGTTAGTATACAGACCAACAAGTGCACGCTCCATTTTGGTTATAATGAATGTTTGATTAACCTCATCTTCTGCAGACTTCAAGATCAATGCAACATCTCATTCATAGTCTCATTATGATTAACTACTATCCTAATATAAGCATGTTCTCAGAAAAACTCTAGTGCTCCTGTATTATCTACAAAGTTTCTACAAGAAACCGTAAGATCCCTACTGCACACGACTGCTGGACTCCGAAAGCAAAAGCTAAAAAGCAAAAGCTATACAGTTATAAATACAGTGCTTTAACTATTAACAAAATTAAAGAATATATTATGAAGTGTAAAATTACTATACATATTATGCAACTCCCATTTGGTAAAATATCTAAATGGCCAGAAGTCTACGAGTGCTCAAGAACTATTCACAAATTAACTAGGAACAAGAAGAACGCAAACGCTATCTGCTGCAGTCTTCAAATGCCGCACACACAGCTAAGCTAAGCATGCCTCACCAAAATGAGTCTCTCTCTGTGGAGGAACGCGGTAACAGAAATACTTGTAACAAGGCATTTTTCCCAGTATTAAACAAACTTGGAAACAGCTTTGATGTAGTGGGTTGAAACAAGAATTGAAAAAAAAATACACTTTTTTATAAATGTGAGTGATCTGACAAGCCAAAGCTGTTAAAAATCTCTGTGTATTGCAAAACAAAATCAAGCATTCTCCTCACAAAGCAATACCAAAGTGTTCTACTAAAATTTACAACTCGGCCTGCCCCATACAGAAATATGCATCTATAGTACATTCAAGGACAGCTCAAGCTTTTCTCATCAATTACAGAGTTATCTGTAAGCGCAAGCCAATTCCAGAGAATGAACTTTGTGCTCCAGTTCGCATTAAGAATTTGGGAGAGGAGCAGACTGATTGCTTACTGCTGTGCTCGTCCATCAACCATCCTCCCTGCTGGATCTGCTCCTCTGCTGCCATTCTTCATCAGGCAAAACGTGCTGCCTTTCCTCATCCTTTCTGCAAGCCCACCCTCTAACACCAAAGGACTGCACGTTTAAACCACCAAAAGCATTGCAAAGTTTGGCCAAGTCACAGCAACTGAACTACAGAGTTTCTTTGGATGAAACGATTAAAATGCCATCTTTTTACAAATAGAAAAGAACAAAAACAAGCATATAAGGGCATCTTTCAAATTAAGTAATTTCCCATTTTCAGGAAAATTTGTGTATGATTTATTTTACTTTGTGGGGGAAAAAAAAAAAGCTATTTGGCAACTTGATTCTAAAAGTCTATTTTCTTGATACCGATGTCATTACTAAAATTAGGACAGGACACACCATAATTGCTGGCGCCGAGAAGGTGATTATATCACTCTGGAAACATTGCAAAACGTGCAATCCAAGAGACCGAGAAGGAGAAATGCCAGCATATAGCACCAGTCCCTACAGCCGAAAAAAATGTCACTGTAACATTGCTGCTTTTGGAACAAGCTTTGTCTCCAACTATTTTCCCCTGACATCTGGTTATTTCATCCTGTGAAGTGTTCCCAGGAGAACCAACAATTTTGCCAAATAAAAAGTACCTTTCAAGGAGTTCTTTTCAGCAAAACTCAAACAAAGCTCTGCTAAGCTGAACACACACGTGGCCGGGTGGTTCTGTGCCCTCCCCACCTGGCACCATTGTAGATGCACCATCCATCGCCATGTTTAGCCTACAATTCTGGAGCAGAACTCATGGTCAAAGTCTTTGGCTTTCAAGGAGAAATGCTAAGAAGACGTGGGGCCCCTCAGGCAGCCAAGGGAGGCACAGTGCTGGTTTACTCTATAAGCTATCAGGAAATCTTTTGTTTCATTCTTTTCTTTTGCAGGAATGAAGTAGGATAAGAGGACACAAAACCCTGTTCTTTCACTGGATGAGTCATCCTGAGTGAATCATTTCATCCCCTTCTGTGCTTCCATTTCCCTACCTGCAAAATGGGCACTGTGTAAAGTGCTAAGAGCTCTGGTCATGAAAAAAAAAGAAAAAAAGATTTTGTAACTGCTAAAATTAGTATTACTGGGAGTAAGAGTGGTAGAAATATCAGAGACACTGCTTTTTGAGAACCTATCAAAAGTGAATTTAGGTGGGAAAAAGAGAAATTTAGAAATTTTACTGGTTTTCCTCATAGGAAATCTGTGAAGGGATAGGAAGAATAGAAGCAAAGAAATACATGCTTATTTACTTGTTTTGTTACATTTACTTTTCAAGACCTTTTCATCAGTAAAAATGGGGTGGAAGAATACATTAGAACTGGTATTTCTGTAACATTTGGAAGGAAATTGAGGGAATAATGGCAAACAAAACCGCAAGGAAAAAAACAAAAAAGAGAAAATAAATCACCAAAAAGTTATTGGAACAAATTTTATGAAAAAAAGTTTAGAAAAAATTAGTTTAGAAAAAATTTCTTTAGAAAAGAAAAAAGAAAGAATTTTTCACTTCAGGCAAGAAGTTGGTTAGATTTTTTTTTTAAATGTGGCTTTTATTTTCTGTCCACGCTATGCTGTACTTTTGTAAGACACAGAAAATTATTATGAACTCCTTTCAGGAAGAATGAGATTTATTTTTTTTTTTTTTAGAACAAGAAAAAGGATGATAGAATTAAAAAAGAAAAAAGTTAAATGAGAGTAATTATTGCAGCAGACGAAACACTACTGAGGTCTAAATGAAAAAAAAAAACTTGACAGTGGCCAAATATGTGCTTGGCATACCCTACTATACAGCCCTGCCAGGACAGTATGTGGCCGAATGTCTCCTCCTGGGAATCTGGTAGTTGTGCCTTAAGGGAGCCTCGACAGTACATATTTTCCTGTACTATTGGTGTTTTACCCCCTCCAGCCATGACTCTTTGCAAGCAGATGAGAACCTGGCCATCCATGAGAAAGCCATGCTATTAAAAGCGATAGCGTGAGTGAAATACCAATACAGCTTTCGCTAATAAACTTAAGTGTCAACGTACTAGTGCAACTTAGAAACGGTAAGCATAAATTTAGGGAATATTCATGGGTTTGTACAATTTCAGAGATTTCTACAAGGATGCCTGAGACTTGAAGCATTCAATTAAAATAAAACAAAATCCTCAAGGAGCATTTAAAGTAGAGAAGAAAGGAGGGGAATTCTCTGCTTGTACTTCAAATATTAAACTTCATCCAATTCCCTGACACCTGAGAAACTGAAATAACCAATAACGGGAATAGCTGTATATTTTTAATCTTCATGAACTATTATGTTACACAGTAATGTTTGTGATTTTCTCTGTGTTCATCCTTTATGGAAAGCTGGATTTAATTTATTTTCCAAACTGCTGCAATAAAGAATATTGCACAAGAGCTGACTGTGCAAAACTAAGTATCGGGAAATGGGGCCTTTTCTTTTGCTTCAATGAATACAACAGCTGAGGCTAATTTAACATTAAAAGAACTAAGAGGTAACTCTGAAACCAGATGCTGGTCCTGAGCCGCACAGAGATAGTACAGCGATGTCAAAGGGGGTCAGAAGGCTGCTCTCAAAATCATTGGTTCACCAGGATTATTATGATAAAATCCATAGCTTGTTAGAGAATATTCACACACTTAGAGAGGAAGAGCAGCAGGCAAAGGCAGAATGGACTCGACACGTCTGTGGAGAAGGGGGAAGCAATACAACAAAGGATCCTTATCCTGCAATGTCATCGTTTTTAGCACATAACTATCTCTAGCAAACAAAATTCTATTTACCAATACTTTTCATGAAAGACTGATGAAAAGAGATGTGCTCATGAGCAAAAGTACATTCCAAGAGCTGCTAGCCCTTAGATTTTCTTCTCCAGTTAAAAAGCAGCAGTGGATTTTTAAATAATATTATCATTTTATTATTATTGCATTTCAATAGTCCCTTCCAAGGAGTTTTGAAAGTAACTGGAAAGTTACTGGAAAGTAACTTTTTCTTCATTTCATCATTCTGGACTTCTAATAGCCAATGAATATTTAAATTAAAATAAAATCTTATTTTGAGGCAAAAGCCCAAATATTACCATGACCAGTATCTGAAACAGAAAAATTGGAGAAGGCAGAGAGAGCAGCTGGTCTGCCTTAATGACAAAAGAGTTACAGTGTTTTGCTTTCAATTACAAGGAATTATACTGGACTTCTATTTCTAGTACCAGCAACCACTAAGAAAATAACTGCTGGTTAGGAAATCAATCAATTTTAGGTGATTAAGCAAAATGTTCTGAAGAGCTACTAGAAACTGAAAAATGCATGCTTCCCACCCATCTAAAACCATGTAATGATACTGATAGCACAAATACAAAGTTATATTTTACTGTTTTACTGTTATTTTACATTAAATAATTGTGAGAAAGTTGTAAATGCACAATAGCAGTAACAAAGTCACAAGGTCATCTTACTGATACAGGGGGGAATGCATTTCTGAGGTGGAAAAGCTGTTTGGACAAGATTAAAAGCTGTGATGGCTTTACAAAATGTCATTTCCTAGTTATTCATTTCCAGTCTTTTCCAAGAATGGAAATTCCAAGAAGAAAAATACATTGCTTCACAGCTGTGAACACCCTGCTTGCCAAAAATGCAAATGTAATCACTATCTGTGAAACAAAGACAAATGATGGCATTGCTGATAAATAAGTAAGGACTTCATGGAAACATAGGCCTCTAGAGCTGAAAGTCGGATTCATTTGGAAGGCCTACCTGTGCATATGCACAACAGCAAGAACATCAGTTATAAACTGGCTGGTACCAAGAGAAATGTAGTCATAAGAGATAAAATCCTTTTAATAGGCGATTGTGGCATTTGAGTTGCCACCAGTGTTAAGACTGTATGAAGGCTGCCACCACCACGAGGGGTTCAAAGAATGCTTCCTAACATTTTTCCAGCTCAAATCTCTCGGCCTTAAAAAATGGAAAGCATATGACAGGAGTTAAGTCACTAATCATAGTGTTACCAAGCATAGAAACAGTGCCGGTGCCTGTATCGACTGAGTCACTTTGTGTGTTTTCTCAAATGTCCTGGACCCTACATGGCACTGAACCTTAACGGTCATTTCAGTCATACTGAAACCCAGGCAAGCACGGGTCTTTCCTTAATAGTATGAAATTCAGAGCAGATGGCACCGAGGTCACTATCACAGGACAAGAGGGACACTAAAACAAAGCTCAAACCAGACATTGGCTTGGCCACTGTTTCCAAGAGGATAAATCAAAAAATAAACTTCTGCAGACGAGGCTGGAAACGGCACAGCTTCAATATCACTGAGCCAGCCAGAATCATTTTCAGGCTCATTAAAAAAGGGCATCTGAACAGTTTGCTTGAGAACTGACAGAGAATAGGTTGACATTTTTAAAAGTAACTAATTACACAATTGTAGTGCCTACCACTAACCACCAGCAAGCTCTGAACCAGGGGTCCCGTTGGCTTCGATCCATGTGTTCTCTTACTATGCCTTCCAAAAATATTCTAGCTTTTAAAAGATCCCTTATGCTCTGTGTATTTCCATTTGAATGTTGGAATTTTTTTCCCTATGTGTCTGTTACTCCTTGATTCTTGGCAGATTTCCTCTATATGTGGGTACAAATGAAAGATTAGTATCACAGTGATTTCCTGTGATAACAGGTAACAGCAGTTATAGCCCGGTATACAGCTTTACTGTCCTCCGGTTCTAAATCACTGATTTCTTTCTCTTGTGAAGCTTATTGGTACATTTTGAACTGCCAGCAACTTAAGGCAGACAAAAGCATCAAATCAGGACTTAAACATAATAAAGAGGGGAAGAAGGTAGCAATCTAGTCAGCTCTTTGGGCACTGACTGTCATCCAGAGCTAGTAGAGCAGCTATCGAAATGGGCAGTGAACAATGAGCAGTAACACTTTGTTTTTTGGGATACTTACAGTGCAAGTTTTGGTGGTATCATGAGCTGCCAAGGAGGGAAATACTAAATTTCAAATTTTAAAAGTCTGTTTGCTAAAGCACAAGAAAAGAACTGAAAATTATGAAAGGTGATGCAAAAGTAGATCTACTCAGTACTTTGTGGACAAAACAGCCAAAATGCTCACTATGCAAGACGCAAACCAAGGAGCAGCCAGAGTGACTTAAGCAGAATGTTTTTTTCATTGTCGCAGAAAAGGCATACGTACACGATCTCATTATCTGATTCATACAGAGGTTTATACTGTAGAATAAAGACAGAAACGAAGTCAGGGAAACATCATTGTTTTCCATTCTGAAGAGAAACAAATCACCATAGTTCCTGACACACACCCAATTCCTCTTTTCAGCCCTATTTTGCAGAAAGAACAGAGTCAGGTCTGGTTTGACATTTTCAGAATCTCTGAAAAAATAAATTGTGAAACAGTGGGTATTAAAGGGTAAATAAATCCAAAGAAATTTAGAGAAGAAAGGAACAAGAGCCAGAATAGGAGCCAGGAAGGAAAAGCTATCCAAACCCAATTGTCTGCAGCTGTAAATAAGCATTTGGTTAATTTATTGTATAGAGTTTCTTCCATTTAAACGAAGAGAAGATTTATTCCCAAATAAACAAGGTGCCAGGAATGGACTGAGCAGTGTCTATTTGAAACAGCAGCCTGTATTGCATGTATTGTTTGACATCCAGGTGGCTGAATGATTGCAAGACATAATAAGAATAGTAGGAAATTAAATTATTACAGAATTATAGGATATTTCAACTTCAGAATTCAGTACTGTTTTAAGACTAAAGTAATGTGAAATTGAAGGAGACATGAAGAAAACCTGAAACTCATTTGGAAGCATTAGCAACATCTCCCTAAATGTCCCCTTCAGCCTAGCTGCCTAGCTACAAACTGCTTTCAAGCTGTACTTTACAGAAGCATGCTCAAATGGAGCAGTCCTTTGTACATTTTTAACTGATTTCACATCACTGAACATGTTTAGAAGGAAACTTGTGTTACAATGGAAGCGGGTGGAAAAGGGGACTTGGTTCTCCAGCATCAGCAAGGGATCCCTTCAGGGCCTTAGTTCCATTTCCAGTCCGAAAGAACGTATGGTTGGGGTTTTTTTTACCTTTTCTATTACTGGCCTTCTTAGAATAACTCTGTGTGTGTTTCTTTCTGGTAGCCAAAAAAGTATGCAAGAACAGCAACAAGGGACTAATATGGCCTCCACTACTGAAAAATGTCTGCCAATGAGTATAACCAGAACATCTACCAGCAGATGCACTGATGTTACTGTTGTTCTTTTGTGACTTGACATTCTCATTTGTTGTAAATTTTCATTCCTCATAAGTGAACATGTTCCATTTTACCATTATTGAGTTTGTCAGAGCTAGCTTAAACAGCAGTCTTACACTCTCACTGCAAGCGCAGGCCCGCTAATTTTTAAATGTTCGCCTTTTCTTCATCATATTTCTGTCCACAAAATGCCAACAAATATACCAACAAAATGCCAGAATACCTGCCAACAATTTTTTTATGCCATTTCAGACTTAACAGACTAAAAATGATGACAAACTGTACACAGGAATTGGACGAGATCTGTCTAGCATTTGTGAAATGGTATTTCAGTCTATCAGACGTCCTTCCTCCGTATTTCCTTTTTCCTATGTACGTTGCAACCCCAGCAGATAAAGGCGTTATCACACCATCTTCATGCAAAGCATGAGAAGTAAATATACACACGAATCAAGAATAAAAAATAAATACACAGAACAAAAAGATGTTTTCTGTTTTCTAAAAAGTTGCCAACATCGCTTGGCAAAACTTGAAAAAAACGTTTGTTTATAAATCACGCAGGGAAGATTTACAGCACAGATCTGCACAGATGTCTGAATGTGGAGGCCAGCCCCCCCAGGAGTCCCTGGAGAGAGAGCTCAGAGGAAAGCTGGGAGCACCTGCCTGTGTTAGGATGTCACTCCTGATTTTCTGAATGGCCCTCCAGACCTACGCCATTTCCTCTATCGACTATACAAGCATGGGTGATATAATTGTCTTTTAAATGGTGAGATTTTAAAAACATATAACAGAGCTTATTCTCACCTTTTAATTTTTGGAACTTTTAATTCAAATTTACAGCCTTTTCCGTCATCATTAAATCCTTTATTTTTACATGTGAGAGCTGAGAATTTCCCATGACTGTAAGACTTGGTCATATATAGATATTGCTGGAACTATGCCAAGTGGAAAATAATAGAAACAGATACAATTTTATGAATGAAAAAAACTTGACTGGCACAGACGTTAGGATAGGAAAAAGAAAATGTTATTTACACATACAATTTAATTCAGACACACCTTAGGATGGCATGAGACGATAGCAGTAAGACCACAAACTGTTAAGACAAAGGTGGTCACTTAGGGAAGTGCGATGCACCCTCATTTGGTCATACATACCATAAGGAGTACAGGCTTTATCACACTGTGGCTTCTCACATTAAATATGAAGAAACATAACCTTTGAGCGCTAAATCAAATTTTTAGCACCCTGGACACACTTGGAAAATACAGAGATACAAAAGAGGAAAGTGCAGGTTATAGTACAGAACACATACGATATGTTATATGTAGATATATAAACATCCACAAAGGCACATTTGGCCGTTTACAGGCATCATGCGTCTGAAGTGCAAATAACCTAAAGGGATTAAACTGTTTACAAAATAACTGGATATGTGATATGGCAATAAGGGTGTAAAACAGTGTAGGAGATATTGAACAAGGAAGGATGAAAGCTTCAATAACACAATTATGCAATTGCTTAGTTTTAGGTGTATAAATTCCTATTTTATATCTGGAAGTTTTGAAGGCAAAAACTGAAACCAAGTGTTTTTTTTTTTTTCACGAAATGAAGTTAGCGTAATGAAAATAACTGTTTTGTTGCAGTCACGCAAAGGCAAATTTTCATGACATTCAAATGAGGAAGGCTATTTCAAACACAGTTGGAAAGGAAGATTTAAATGCAAATAAGGAAAACAAAAAAGGCACAAAAGAAAAAAGGGGCGAAATAAAAGTAAACTAGCTGCAGAGTTGGATCCCAGATAATAAGGCAAACGTATAGGGGTATAACAAGAGGAAAACAGATGTTGGCTAAGTCAAGGAAACATCACATGTCAAATGACAGCACTGCTCACAAGCTTCAAATCACTAAATATGGAAATCTCTGAGACAATAAAGATGAATATAAAGCTCTAAGAAGGAAGATGATCTTATGTAACTGATCCCTTGTGGGGGACGCCTCAGGGCAGCACCAACCAAGAAGCTTCTGTAGCGATTGGCTGCTTTTCCTCTATATATACCTCTTGGAAAGAATTTCCTAAAAGTGCTTGCTGGAATCTGCCCTGATGTTTGTGTGGGTGGATGCGGGAAGCAGCTATGAGATGTGGTGCGACAGCACATGTCGTTAGTCATTGGGGTTCAGAAAGCAGCGTAGCTGTGTCACCGTGGCGGAGGTCTAACTGGCCTTGGTGCAGCATCATCCCACCAGCTACCAAGGCCGCACAGCTGGCACCAACGTGGAAGTCTTTGCCACATGTTGTCTTGCACTCCTCATATGTAGCATCAATGTCCTTCTTTCTTTGAAACATTTATGGGTACATGTTATAGAGCTATTTGTTTGTAGGGTCTTATATAATTACACATGGGAATTTCTTCAAAATGCTGATAACTAAACAATATCATTTCACTAAAACTAAAACTTTTCACACACACACAAACTATTACTATTATTAAAAGAAATTTAAGGATAAATTTCAGAATTATCAAAGTTATTAAATTGAAGCAAAGCATCATGAAACTAATGAAATGAAATTTTTCAACTGATCTGTGCTGAATCTATGTTGAGATCTTTGACAAAGACAGTTATTTATACTTCTGCAGCCATCTTCCTTTTTCTAATGCTTAACAGTTTCATAGAAGGGGAAAAGTCTTTCTTAAATATCAATAGAGAAAAGTATTAGCACTTAGTGCTTGAGGTTTTGAGTGTATTAGTGTTAAATATCACCATCAGGTGCTGATATAAAACTAGCAAATGAAATGGAGAAGAAACAAATTTAAATCATAAGTTCCCCTCTGTCCTTCTTGAGTGCTCAAAACAAAGGTCAGATGAGCAAAATCAGTTTCTACCATTTAGCTCATAAAGCTGTGCACTGTCTTTTTATACATAACAGGTTTGAAAATGTTTCATAATTTTTGATGAAAGAAAAAATATTTAGAAGATCATATCATACTATAGCCATGTCATGCACCTATTTAAGTCCTACATACACACACGTTCACAGTAACACCAAGGTCAACAAATAAAGGAGTGCAGAAACTCACTTATGTGTTTTATAATGTGACTTAAGAAACATGCATATTAGTCTGAATTAAAACCCACCATAGATGAAATCTGATGGGAATCGCAGTAATGAGGTTGAGTCATTTGTGCTGCCATTAGAATGATGACATCACTGCTTAGTGACTTCATGTATGTGAATTGACCACAGTTTGAGCACAAAGTTTTTTCAACATTACATTCAGCCTAAGTCGGCGGTTTATTCTTGCTGCTGTGTCCCAAAACATTATATTCTGTTCTGGACCTCCCTTGTTTTATGCGAATACTCCCCTTATATTATAAAACAATGCTACAACTACTAAATATTAAAGAATGCATTCAGCATAAGCTAAGTTAGATGCATTAGAAAGAATTAATCGAGTTAAATGTGCGTGTTGCAGGTGCCCATATACAAGTTAGATTCCATTTACGTGTATTACCTATATTCAGTGGAACTTTTGTTGGTAAAATCAGTGACATCAAGAGCACATCTCCTCCTAAGGCAGATGTCTAAAATGCGTGATGTAAGTCATACCCTGAAAACAAGTATTTCTTGATTACTAGTTCAGGTATGGCAGACATCTATCTTTAGGTGAGCTGAATCCTGTCTGCTCTGCCTTACACTGTAATTGTGCTTCTCAGGAAATTGAGTTGGAAGAAAAATGTCCCTTACCTTGGAAAAAAAATGCAACCAACTAGTTCAGCCATGGTGTAATGGAAGGGAATAAAAGGGAAAGGACTTCTACCAAGGCATCTCAACATTGATCCAGACTTGGGCTACCTCCTATCCTCAGCTGAACCAGCTGTAAATGGGCTTTTGGTCATTCAGGCTGAGCTGTAAAGTGAGCTCCCCATGAAGCTTGCTGACCTCTCCCTTACGTTATGCCAGGGATAGACACTGAAGTGCCTTGTCCCCACTGCCCTCATGGCCCAGTTACCGGACAGAGCTTTGTCCATGACCTGATAATCTACAGATGTGCACAGAAAGAATGTGTGAGAACAAACTCTGCTGTAAAGACAAGATTATATCTTAATGAAGATTGAGAGTGGACTGTTTGTACACTAAAGTGAGTGGCAGAGAACTACATCGTGTGCTTGCATGCAGGAAAGAATATTACGTATGTTCTTCTGGATGTAGCTTGAAAGAGAATGTCTCTGAGGAAGTGCCCTTTCTTTGCTGGAGTCAAACTGTGCCATTTGTTCTGTCTGGCATGGTATGCAATATTTTTGTTTGTTTAAAAAACATTTATTTTTTCAAGACAGAAGTTCCTATCACATTCATGTTAAAGTATTGGATTTTATGTTGGCAACTCTAATACTTCTGCTATAAAAACCACAGCGATGAGACCATGCCAAAAGATTATACTGGCAAGAAAAAACAGTGAAAATTCTCTAAAATCACTGACTTAACTTAAAATGGCAGTCAAAAAAGCTAACAGCATACTGGGCAACAAAGGCACTGAGAAAAAAAGCAGGCATAATATTACGACTGTATAAAAACCTTAGTGTGTTCACGTCTTGAGTAATGTGTGCAGTCTGGTCCCTGTATTTCAAGGACACAGTGGTATTTGAGGAAATGCAAAGAAAGGCAGCTAAAATGATCAAAGGATGACGCAGCAGCCTCTTTAGGAAAATGTAAGAAGGCTACAACTCCTCAGTTTTTACAGGAAAAGGCTGGGGAAGTTATGACTGAGCTTTACAAACTCATGAAGTTGGTGGATAAAGTGAATGTAGAAACATTCACCAAATGCCACAATGACAGAAATAAAGGACACTCGTTGAACCAGTAGGACACCACTTTAAAGCACAGTAAAGAAAGTGTTTTCCTACATAGTCAGAAAGGTTGCCAGAAGGCTGTGGAGGACGGCAGCATCAGCATATTCAAAAAAGAGATTAGACAAATCCATGGGCAGCAGGTCCTTAGATGGATTATAAAGGGAACAGGCAAGGATGAACCCTACAACATCCCTAATACAACACTAGTATATGCTGGGCAATATAATGGGAACGGACTGCAGAAATTGGACAGGCTTTCATGTTCTCCTGTTGCTGCAGGTGAAGACAGAACACTATGTTAGCTAGACCATTGGTCAGGCCCAGTAGGACCTGTCCTATATTGCTAGAAAACAGAATATTTGACCACCTCAAAATCCACGCTTAACTCACTAGAGAAAATAGCATTTGTTGCTGTTTCATTTTGTAAAAATAACACTGTTTAACATATCAGACTCTGGAAAATATGGCAATGCTGACTACACAGGCTTCCTCATTACCACTGACACTGGCAGAATAAATAAAAGCACATACGCCACCTCAAATTTCTATGGTTGTCATAATTTGAGGCCCATACTGCTTATGAACGCCTATTTTGCTAAATGAAGTCACCTATGAATTCCATCAAAAACAGACTTCATGCAGGAAAGGTTATCTCTAGCTGGCAGGCTTTGTTCAGCATTCAGAAATCCCCTAATTCTGTGCATGATATTCAGTACTTCAGCATTCCCATGAGTTTGGACACTGTGCAGCTTGATTTGAACTTTCCCAAAGGACTGTATTCAACATCTTCAACTACTAAAAATTATGTGAGGCCCCAACCTTCTTTTCAAGAGTAGTTTCATAAGCTATAGCAACAGGGGACAGGTTATATCGCCAACAATGACAACAGGCACTTGCCTCCCACAAATAATCATAATACTGGAGAGGTAAAAAGATTCATCCAGTACAAGAGTAAAACCCCTTAACTCTTCAACAACCCAGTGGTATGTATGCTGTTAATATTATTCACAGGTACATTTACATACTGTTCTCTGCCCTGTAGACAAAGACTCCTTCAAGGAATACCCTTTGCTCTTGATGTCCCCAGCACTGGGATTCCCAGTCTGAAAGTCAGCAGTTACTTCAAATATAGGTCTGATGCCAATAACCTAGAGGTATATGACTTATTCAATAGCATTTATTATATATATTCATCGTGTTTATACTGGAAATAGGCTAGCACCAAGTGATCAACCAAGCAACTGAACTGTTTTGCGATGGCCAGTCTCTAGGCAGTATGATGTAGTCACAGCTTCCTCCTGCCAGACGTGGGTACCAAAAAACCTGGTCATGCTCATGGCAGTTCTCCTTTGTGGCACCTTTAAGCAGGAAGCCTGTGCTGCTGCCTCCTCAGGTCAGCACATCACACAGCTGGATCTCATCCCATTCTTCTGTCCTAGCTCTTCTGCCCCAGAAACAACACTACTCACCGATGTCAGGTCACAAGCATTTTCTTTTCTCCATTCAATAAAACTTTAATTTAGCATCCCTATTGTGTTCTACGTATTAAGGGTACAGTCATGAAAAGCTCATCTAATAGATCAGTTCTGTTCCACTTATCTATAAATATGTTATGGACTGAGAAAGTCATACTTGACAGCATCCTTCAGCAATTTCCAATCTACTGAACTTCATGATATTGTAGACAAGCAATATCACCCACTTCTGGAGTGAAATAAGAACGGATGAATTGTTCTACAGAATACCACAGACTGAATCACCGAAGACCTCTGATTTCAGGGGCATCAGGGAGGCTAGGATGTGCCCTTTGCAGATCAGCCAACTCTAAGTTCCAAAAAAAAGGAAAGCACAAATTGGCATACATTACAAAAAATAAATGAAGACAGAGGAAGGCCAATCCACAAAATAAACAGATAACTACCAACTCTAGACACACCACGCAGATAGGATTGTGGCGAAAAGCTGACAATACTCCTGAGGCATATTAGCTCTTCGGGCTAATTATCTGTATCATGGAAAGATAAAGAAGTTCTAAAATCTGATCAGCTGCATCTTTTCCAGACTGTAAGCTCTTGTCCAACAACCCTAGCTGCTTGCTTGACTTGCCATCAGTTCCTCTCTTCAACTTCCAAAATTTTAATTCAGTTCCGATAAAATAGTATTTTTTTACAAGTTCAAACTTTTCCATTACTACAAAAGAAAAAAAATACACAACAGAAATATGACATTTTTTGTGAACACTGCTGCTCTACCATTCAGTGGCAAATAGTCAAGATAGTGGAGTCACATTCTCATTTAAATGCATGTACTCCTGCCCCAGCCAAGGTTTTACCTTACAGTGAGTTTCCTTACTACCTTGTTATTTCTTCTTGGGAATAACAAGACAAGTCAATCATCTTCACTGAGAAGTCTGTACCATCATTTATCCCTTCTAGACTATTTCTCAGAAATGTTCTGATTCACAACCACACTTCACAATCACATCCTGAAGTTAGGAATGAGTAGGAATGAGTGACAGAATAGAGCAGCATTAACGTCACAGGTAATAATCCTTAAATAAGTCACCTTCTTATTTTGCTTAAATACCAACCATCTGCTTTTACTTCAGTCACTATAACGTCACGAGAAATTTTCCAGGGTGCATCAGAAAGAGAAGGTTTGCCTAAAGACCCTACTGCCATGCCAAGCAGCAGCCAGCCCTGACAGAGCCGACTTTGCAAGGGGAAGCATCAGCGTAGCCTGGGTTCAGCTGCACCTCCTCAAAGCCAGCTGGTGCACCTCTGCACACTACCAGCGGGTGCTTCGTCATATTTGTACTGGAAAGAGTATCACGCTTTTAGCACATACCCTGAAGTTATTGCAACTTTTGGACAGTGGGTGAGTGTGATTTCAGGGAAGCAAGAGCAGAGGTTTGTCTGCCTTGTGTCTAAGTCTCTTCCATCCTCTCACTGGTGTCCGCCTGTTGGGAGCCTGGTTTCTGTTCTTCACGAGAACTTGGTTCCCATGGGAAACTGCAATGCAAGGGCATACTGGGACCATTTCTCTGAAACCCTTGCAAAAGGGATATCCATACTTCAATACAACCCTGTCACTCAGTCCCTGTGCTCCCGGAACCCACAAACCCACCTGTGGCTTTTCTTGTCACGTTCTCCCATCTTCTCCTTCCCCACAGTCACCCCTGCTCCTCCAACACACGGCAGGATTGGGATGCTAACAGATAAAGGAGAATTACATGCTGTAGCTCTCCCTGCCTCCTTGCCTGAACATCCCTCAGTGCTCCTGACTTCATCGCGTTACTTGTCCCTAAGCGTTTTGGTGCTGTTGAATACTGCGGTGAGACTGGAGTGTTGCTATTCTGCCCCACAGAAGTGCCGGGAGCGGCGCTGACAAACCCACGGGCTCCTGAGTCTGGTGATTAAGAACACCAACTGAAGTCATGCAGGTGATTTGGACACCAGCACTGCTCCGGCCCACCATGAAGTTGGCTTGGTTGGGTGGTGTGGGTAGGGGGAGCCGGCCCGAGCTGCCACCTCCTCGGAGGTGGCCGGGAGCTGAGCTCGGTGTGGAGCGGGGCAGCCGGCAGCTCCCTCCCCTTCTCTCCTCCCTCGGCACTCCAGTTTCCCTCTGGTCTCCAGCTGGGGCAGGGCTTGCCTGGCTTCGCTCCACGCTGCCGGAGAACAGCATGCCCCTTGTCTAGCCTGCCTCCAAGGATCTCCCCCAGAGCCACCTCCGAGCTCAGGCCGCGTTTCCAAAGGGCAGGGTAGCCGGGGACTCCAATTGACAATTAGCAGAACAGGTATTCTCACCTACCAGATCAACGTTATAACTAAAGGCACTGGCAACAAAAGGGAGGCAAGCAGGTATTTTAGACAGAATACTGGGTGGTCAAATCAGCCTGCGTGTACCAGCTACAAGGATTTTTTTCTTTGGAACGATTTCTCTCTTTCCTGCAAGAATCAATGGAAGCAGTCAAAAAACAAATAATTGAAAGGCAGAAGAATTAGTCAGAGAGATACTGATTTATTTGCACAGTTGCACGTAATATTTAAGGTATGTATGTTTTAGCTCACTACTGTGGATACACCCTGCACAGTGTAACACTTTAGCAATATATAGCTCCCTGACATTGTATTACTTTATTACATTTTAATAAAGATATAGAGCCACAACTAACTGCAGTTATTTCAGTAAAACTCTTAGCGTTTTTGGAGAACAACTGGACTACTTTTCAGCTTGAGTAGTGTAGTTATTTCATTTTATTTTAATACAAAATGGTTTTAGTAAACGATAACTGGAAAAAATTACTAACTGCTTTAACAGGAGTACTGACATGACTTTAACTCAGAACTAAGACTATTTGAGACATAAAGTTTTTAATAGGCTAATGGTCAATTAACTTGATATATTTACTCACAAAGAAATGTATTTAGTTACTTGTCTATCCCACAGCAACACATTAGCCATTTATTTCTAAACAAAGGCTATATTTTAAAATACATCATTTTACACCAGTTAAATATAGCCTTGAACAATTAGTCTATTACGTATTTATTAAAATGATGGTGGTTTTATTAAAAACACAGAGAGAAGACAAAAATGTGGGAGCCATTAAAAGAGAAGGGGGAATTTATTTCGCATACCTAATAGAAACCTGTCCTGTTGGTGTCTATTAAGTTGTATAAAGCATGAAGTTCTCTCAAGAACAAATAATTAATCAAAAGACAGAATTTTGCTGATTGCTAACTGAAAAAATCTGCAAGAAAATCATACACACAGATCACTATTACAGTCTGCTTCTACTTCTCTGAGCCTCTGAGAGGAAGGGAAACACATACAGCATAACACAGCAGTCTCACACATGCCACTATAAAGTCTGTCTCCTCCCAGGACACTTATCTCTACCAGTCAGACTATTTATGCAGCAAAACTATATGTAAGTATCCCAAAATAGCTCAAGCAAACTATAGCTTCATTTTACCCTCCAGCCTCCAGAACTGCAAGATTTATATTATAACTTTGTTCCTGAAATAAACCTACTGAAGATTTTTACAAGGTAATTCTAAGTGTAAGGACTGAACCTGACTACTGAACGGGGTAAGAGTAAGTAATGGGTTAAAACAACGTATGTAATGGGTTCTTATTAAAAAAAATCCTACACACAGTATTGCACAACAAAAAGCTAAATTATTTTGTTTCTTGCTATTAATTGTGAAACTCAGCAGCTGAACATCTTCAATAACCATGCAAAATCTATCACGTCAAAATTAAACCCTGTGACTTTCTTGGGACACGTCTGTGTGTCATAATAGGAAGGGGAGCTTGAAAGAAACAAACCAAACACGTTACCACATTGCGTCGGCAGTCCTTAAGGAGCTGGTAGATCGGGATCTTGGCTTCATAACAATGCTCATTTTGAAAAATTCCTTCAGTATTTCTAGCAGTCAAGTATCAGTTGTCCTTACAAAGCTCATTCTCAAAGCACTCCATTTCAAAGATTTTTTTTAAATCCTCTGATTTTTAAAACCCTTGAAATCCGTCTCCTGTAATAATCCAGGCTGAGGAGGAAGAATTCTAACACGCTGCAACTCCTTCCTTTTTCATGCTGAATTTACTCTAGCACTGTGCTGTTCGGAAATGACAGTGCTTTTCTCTTCTGTCTTGTATTGCCCTGGGAGGAACTAGTCTATTTTGAATCTATTCTCCCTGCAGGTCACATGGGAACGAAGGCAGCTGAAAAGAGTCTCTATCTCTTTCTTGCAGTTTGATAACAACAGGTTTAAAGGTCAATCACTTTTTTTTTTTTTTTTAAAAAAAAAGGAACAATACTGATGGATAATAAATGAAAGGAAAAGATGAATGTAAGTTACAGTAACATTAGTGAGTTTGCAGGGAATTTCCACTTAGAGACGTGCTAGATAAATTAGTCTCAGTGGAGTAAAGAAAGGAACAAAGATTTTTCATTCCAAGTTAACTAAAAGCCTTACCTAGAAATGCAATTCCTCTCTTTTTTTTTTTTCCCCTAACCCTTGCCTAAATACTGTGAATAAGTACTTATTGTCTAACTTCACAAAACAGAAAGTATTCCCTTTCTGAAAGACATTCAAAACACTGTAGGGAAGTTCAGTAAAAATAAAATTCCTTGTTGACTGTTAAAGTCAAACACACATACAGACAGCTATTGTTATAAATCACTGAAGGACAAAATATCTCCGTTAAAGAATTCTAACATTATGTCCTCTCTACTATTCTGCAGAAGGAGATCTTTTGCCGTTAAAATAAATACACTGATAGCTTATGCATTACAAACAAACTTGTATTTATAATTTCTAGCCAAAAACTTATCATAGAAGATTTGAGAGTTAATTATTTGTAGAAAATGTAAGAGTAAGCATATCTGGCAATTTCAGCCTTAGAAGAGGCAAAAAATGCAGATAACTGGATAGAGGATATACCACTTGTACATTTTGAATTTGCTCTGAACTGTGTTAGAATTGCTTTTAAACTGAAAGAGGAAAGCTATTGCTCAACAAGTGGTTACATGCATAATAGCCATTCCTTTGTACAGTCTTTACAAGCGTTGCGGTATATTACTTCTGATGGTAGTGCAGTTAGGTTAATCATGAAAGCAAGCACTAAAAATTATATTTATCAAAATTATATAGACTTGGCAAGTAGAAGGAAAACATGATAAACAGGCTATGCGTTAAAATATCAAAAAAGTCATCAAATAGGAATGTGTGTGAATTGTGTAAACCTCTCTAGAACCTTTGCACTTTATTTTATAACAGTACAATAAAATGCATTACCGACTACATTGTGTATCAACAGGAAAGAGCCTAACCGCCCTGGAGCCTTATGCCAGTCATCTGCATAGAACGTGCTCCAAAACAGCAAAAGGAATGTTAATAATGTTTCTTGCTAAGCATTCTGTTATTCACGTTTTCTGGCACCTATCTTTCAAATAACACCTAGTCGTTAATGCGGGACCTTTTGTAAGAGTCCTGTGGAATCATAAAAGTTAACCTCAAAGAGTGGAAAAAGCATCTGTTGTAAATTTAGCTCAAAGGGTCATACAGTCATGGGACCTTTAGTAACAGTTGGGTCTGTCAATGTGCAGGTCACATGTCTATAGAAGTGGACATAAATCAGGCACCATGTTGTGAAACTTTTTCATCCCTTAAACAGATGGAATAGGTCATGAAGAAAACTGAAAATCATATGAAATAGAGGTGCTGGGCTATTACAGAATAGCTGGCCATTTAAAAGCTTTTTTTAAGTTTTTCTGATTATTTATTATTGATAAATATCAACATTATTCACATACCAATGAAGGCACACAAAATGAGAGAAAATAAAGCTTCTGACTAAGTAGATTCACAATACCATACGGAAATGGAATATTCAAGAACCACTTTTGCCGTGCCACACCGTAGGTATCTCAGGATGGTTTGTTCTCAAAAGCGTATCAGTCAAGATGCTGCCTCTTACTTGTAGTTAATAGAACTATAACTAGAAATATGCTGTAGTATATTTATATACTAATATTACTATACAATATAAATACACTGTGGTTACAGTATTTATATAATTAAGGTAGTGTTTTTCAGAGCAGTTTCAGAAAAAAAATCTGATGGAAATGCAGATCACCAATGGAGGTAAATACCAACACCTATTGCTTAACTTGCTTTCCTTTTTTGGTCTCCATCAGCTCCTTAGAAATAAACACCTGCTCTCCAAGAGCCTGCCAACTTCAGAGCAAGCACTATTGTGAAATAAATATTAATTAGCAACAAGAAGACTACGGTATTGCAACCATATTCTAAGCAGTCAAATCAGAGCCTGTCCTCAGGTATCAACCTAAGAAGCATAGGCTTCCTGCAAAAAGGAATGTACCAGTAGGAGGGAGAGCTCACAGGCCTCCAGGGAACATTAGTTTCATGTGAAATTCAAAAATTGACTTTGGTGAAGCTAAAAAAGGAGGGTTTGAGAAAATGAGACAAAAAAAAGAGCAACAACAATCAATCAAAAAAAAACTTTAACTTTGCATCTGTAACAGTATCTTACAAGCTGCATGCAAAGGAAAAACAAATTGCCTGTGATTTCTCTCTTTCCCTCACTACAAGAAGGACATTGAGGTGTTGGAGCGTGTCCAGAGAAGGGCTACAAAGCTGGTGAGGGGTCTGGAGGACAAACCTTATGAGGAACGACTGAGGGATCTGGGGTTGTTTAGCCTGGAGAAGAGGAGGCTGAGGGGAGACCTTATCACCCTCTACAACTACCTGAAAGGAGGTTTTAGAGAGATGGGAGCTGACCTCTTCTCCCTGGTGACAAGTGATAGGACAAGAGGAAACGGATTCAAGTTATGTCAGGGCAGGTTTAGATTGGATATTAGGAAGCATTTTTTCACTGAAAGGGTTATTAAACATTGGAATAGACTGCCCAGAGAGGTGGTGGATTCACCATCCCTGGAGGTGTTTAAGAAAAGGGTAGATGAGGTGCTTAGGGACATGGTTTAGAAGTGGGGTTTTTTTTGTTTTGTTTTGTTTTGTTTTGTTTTGTTTTGTTTTGTTTTTTAACAGGGTAGGTTAACGGTTGGACTTGAAGATCTTAAAGGTCCCTTCCAACCTCACTAATTCTATGATTCTATGATTCTATGATTCTCAGGTTCATTAGTGATAAAAGATTTTTGCTTGGAATTTGAAAGACAGTATGAGAAAGACAAACCTTTTCTAGAGAATCATAAAATCATAGAAGGGTTTGGGTTGGAAGGGACCTTAAAGATCGTCTAGTTCCATCCTCCTGACATGGACAGGGACACCTCCCACTAGACCAGGTTGCTCAAAGCCCCATCCAGCCTGGCCTTGAACGCCTCCAGGGATGGGGCCTCTACAACTTCCCTGGGCAACCTGTGCCAGTGCCTCACCACCCTCACAGTAAAGAATTTCTTTCTCCCTAATATCTAATTTAAATCTACCCTCTTTCAGTTTGAACCCATTACTCCTCATCCTATCACTACACTCTCCAGTCCTCCTGTAGCCCCCCTTTAGATACTGGAAGGCTGCTATCAGGTATCCCCAGAGCCTTCTCTTCTTCGGGCTGAACAACTCCAGCTCTGTCAGCCTGTCTTCATAGGAGAGGTGCTCCAGACCTCTGAGCATCTTTGTAGCCCTCCGATCATCTTTGTAGCCCTCCTCTGGACTCGTTCGAGCAGGTCCATGTCTTTCTTTTGTTGAGGGCCCCAGAGCTGGACATAGTACTCCAGGTAGGGTCTCACCAGAGCCGAGTAGAGGGGCAGAATCACCTCCCTCGACCTGCTGGCCATGCTTCTTTTGATGAAGCCCAGGATGTGGTTGTCCTTCTGGGCTGCAAGCACATATTGCCAGCTCATGTTGAGCTTCTCCTCAACCAAAACCCCAAGCCCTTCTCCTCAAGGCTGCTCTCAATCTATTCTCTGCCCAGCCTGTATTTGTGCTTGGGATGTTTCTAGGGAAACTATTAGACCAACTTTGGCAGTAAGTGATAGCTTCTAATTCTCACATAAAACCTCCTGTGCTACCATTAATATCAATGGCAGTTTTATGTAAGATTTAAATAACGATAATAGCATACCAGTCCACTGTGCTTATAGAAGATGACACAACATTTATTTTAGGCCCCAGGTCTTGGTATGGGGTCAAATAATATAAACTCTCAATTTTGCATAATTTGAGGAATTAAGAGAGAGAGGAATTAGGAGAAATTAAGAGAATAAAGAGAGAAATGTCCATTCCACTCTGATAGCAATGGAAAATTGTGATGTCAATTAATTCATTGCTAAAATAGCCAGTAACAAGCCATCAGTAAAAGAAGTAAATGAAATTTCTCAAAGACGTAAGAAATCACAGTAAGATTTACAGTGAGTAAATCTTACTAAGAATGATGCATCAGAAGATGGAAATGTATCTATGCTAATTGGAAGCATTTTTTTTTCCCAGAACAATAATTTATAAGAACTACTGCATTTTATGTTATTAAATCCCAAATGCCAAGATGAAAATTGTGTACATATATATATTTAAAGTACTATAAAGAATATAAATATAAGCATGTTCGTTATTGTACAATGCATATTTATAAAAAGATGTGCATGGCTTTGTAGATAGACATATACTATACATAGTACCTAAATACAAGCATTTTTTGAGACAAATGCAACAGGCTTGTATTTAGGTACTATGTATAGTATATGTCCATCTATAGCATCTGGCTTGTATGTGAATTTTGTAACTTAAAAAAAATCGTATTTAATTTTCTTTTTTAGAATCCTTTTTTAGCGTGGCAGGAATACAGGCTCCCAAACTCAGGTCTTATTGGTATGCCACCACAGTTTAGGCAAGTGTTGATTGCATAATGAAAATAAGGAAGAAAAGATTTAAAATTAATTAAAATACTACAAATGGAGCCTTTCAGCACTGCTAAATGCACTAGTAACAAAAGCAGCAAGAAAAGCAACAATATTTTTTTATCTGCATGTATCTGTTGACTGAGGTTTTGTCTGTGTAGTTAAGCTGTCTAAGGAAGAAAAGATAGTGAAGCAATTAAAACACCAATAATAAAACGTGCGCAGGATTCAACCCACTTTGAGGATGCTTGCATCTTAGTTACTCATCTTCAAATTAGTAACTAATTGAATTAAAACAGTGTTACATTGCACAAAATTCAAAATTAAAATTAACTGGGAAAAGCATGGCTTAAGGAATGAGGCACGGGACTGACTGTTCTGTTCCGTGCTTGCGGACATCTTTGTCTTGAGAGTAAAAAAAATTTTCTTAAACATTCTGAGTTTTGGCTTCCTTGATTGTAAAACAGGACATGCTGCTCGTGCCGCTTGAAAAGCACTTGGACATCAAAGGGCTGAAAACATGGAACAGGTGCCAGGTGATTATTGCTGTTGCTGCATAAAAGCTGAAGAAATAAGATTCACAATCTTCATTTTTAAGACAAAGTGAAAAGCCCCTGTAGTCTGGTAAGACTCAAGTTTAACATCGTAGTAAGTTAAAGCTGCAACAGCTGATACCACTCTTCTTGTTTACTGGGGTGAAAAATTCAGGAATTTCTAGCAAATATGCATTGCTTTAGGACACATAGGGACACTGGCAATGTATCAAGAGAAACAGAATCCTGGAAGCCTAACATCAAGCCTTAACACGTGAAGAATGACTGGGCTCTTAAGTATGTTGTTTGGAATGCGCACTAGCAAAGGAAAGGTATACAGCCAGCTGCTGCTTCTGGATGTGCAATCTGAGTTTCGTCATAAATTTATTTCAGACAGGATTATTACAGTATCTCTAAAAACCCGGAGCTGGGCTCATTCACTCACTACCTCCGGCATTGCTTAGCTACTACTACATCTGGTCTTGTGTGCACTTTGTGTCTTTCCTTCCTTTCCTTCATATATGCTTGCCAGTTTACACGTTTATATGAAGTACAGTTTTCAATATACAAAGAATCTGCACTGAGGTCTGAACCCAACCTTTCTAATCTCTAGGAGCACAGAGTCCGCAGTAGGAAACATTTTCTCACAAGCGAAGCCCCATACCAGGTAGTTTTGCTAAACTGTGAGTTGCACAGTTCGCCCTAGTTCATCCGCAGCACTGGTTTATCCTCTTATGTCCTGTACTGCAGAACAAGACTGAAGGACAGAAAAGATTAACAAGATGTTCTTACGTTACCCGCATGGGTGGGTTTGAGAACTAGTAACGCAGGTGTAGGTTCAGAAGAGACATATTTCAATAACAAGCATTAAGCCAGAGAACTAGAGAAGGACATTTTTGACCCACCAGAAGATTTTGCCACTGCTCACCAAGTGATTTACAAAATATTCTTTCATAGGGTGTTGACAGGGAACTAAACTCTGCTGTTCATTTGTAGGTAACAGCATATAACCCTTTAGACAGCAGTGACTTTATCAAAGAGGAAATAGGTATACATAACTGCACAATAACAGAAAAATGTAATAATAATTACAGCTTAGAATTCTTAAGAATGAAAAACAGGCAAACCAAAGGGCACAGAAGAAATACAACGTCATTAGTATTGCCTTTCTATAGCCATTTTCATTTAGCTGCCTGGATCAAGTTACCTGACTTGTGAATAAATACGGTATATTTGCTCAGTGATTTACAGTGTAAATAAAGTTACTATGTGCTCTACAAAGGCATTACTCAGACTCAAGCATGCGAAAGTCCTCATAGGTCGCACAGCAAAGAGGGCCTTATGTGAGGATTCCCTATTCTGCCACGATGCCTCGTCCGAGGATATTCAGTCTTGGTACCCTCTGAACCTGTCAGGTGCTGCTGCCGGAGCTGCACCGTGAGCAGCAAACGAGGCACATCTCGGAGAGAGGCCTTACTGTGCCTCACTCCCTCACGTAGCAAAGCCAGGTTCTTGATATATGCTGGGCTTAAAGCGTGTCTCTCTGCCTTTATTCTGGCCCAATTTTCACCTGATTCGGTCAGTTACGCAATTAGAGATCAGCAAATTCAGTATTAACTGACCATTTGCTGGTGCACGTAGACTTAGTTGCAGAAATGAAGCTTTATCAGAATAGATCTAGCACCTGTGTGGAGCTTCATTGCTAGAGATTCAAAAAGGAAAAATAAAAGAGATCATTTTAGGAGTAGGAGAATATTTTTTTCTGACAAACTTTATAGTCTAGGAAAACTATGTGAGCTCATGCTATGAGCCATGGCTGTGGTCTGTGGTTATGTCTAGAATTAAGGTCGGAATAAAAGGTACCTGCTAATGTTGGACTAATACTGTATAATAGTGAACAGCCTAAAATTAAATACTAGCCCACTGGAAGACTTTGGACTTGAGCTGAGCTAAGGCTGACTAGTGTGTCAGGCTGTTTTGCTCTTTTTTTAAATAAGACATAAAAAATGCCCCCAGATATTCAGCCATCTGTGTGTATACATATATAAAACTATAAAATTATGGTTTGTATTATAAAGACATAGTCTTTTTGTCAGCTCTAAATGGACATACTGCAATAATTACAGCACTAATTACACTGTTAAAGGGAAATTCTATTGATGTTTCCATCGGGTCTTCTGTTTTTCAGCTATTTGCTCCATACAAACTTGGGCTACAATTTCATAGCTAAATAGTTGCTTAAAAAGTAAACATTGATGGCTCATACTTAAGTCAGTACAGAGTTACGCAGTAGCTATGTCTTCCAAGTGCAATACGTCAGTCTTTTTGGCTAAAAGAAAGGTAAAGACTAATATCTTTTTCTCTTTTCTTAATGAAACAGCGGCTGCTAGGAAAAGCAAGAGAACTGTATTCCTTTTACAAAGATTTCATAATTAGGGATTGTCCTGGACATAGTTGCTGTTCAGTGTCAGGCTTACTACTTTGGGAACAATGATATTTTGTAGGATATATCCTCTTTCATCATCATCCTGTTGAGAAGAATGGGATAGTTCTGCTGAATATCACTCACGCAAAAGCAGATTAAGGAGGGACATCTGGAAGACAGTTAGGAATACCACTCTTTCAAGAAGACTATGTATATATTTTAAGAATATAAAATATTCCATTTCAAGAAGACAAAACTTATACATACAATCTGAAAATTTACACACTCACTTAAATTTTAACTTTGTTATCTAATCTTACATAGTAAAGCACTTTTTTTTTCAACTTTATCTTGTGTAGAACAAAAATCTACCATTAACAGCAAAGCTGTATTCTCCAACCACACATATCTAAAATGAGTATGTTTCAGTAATGCTTTTGTCTTTTTAGAAGCAGTGAAACAATCAACTTTTACTATCAGGAAGTCTTCCTGAAAACAAATCCGGGGTGGAGTATTTACATCAGTGTAACAGCAGAGTTCTCTACAAAACAGGAGAGTGGATTTCCCCATGTTCTTCACTGGAAACTTGGCATCCATGGGTATTGGACCATGACCTTAATGTCAGACACTGATAAGACTCTTGTTTGGTAGAATGACATCATCCATACTTCTAAGTCCTTCAGAAAAATGTGAGGAAGTAAAATTAAGTCTAAATAATTCACTATGCTACCAAACCTTTCTTGAAGAGGATCTACACCTCTAGGGCATTTGTGTTTCAAAAAATCCACTGGAATTTGTATAAAATTCTCTAATCTTGTTTCTCTCCTATTTGTTTTTGAGGTACGGAAAACTCCAAAGACTTAATCTAGCTGGTACAGGAAGAGGAAAGAAAAGAGAAGGCATTTTATATAAACACTCAGAAGTACAGAATTTTCTTGATTTTTAACATAAAATTGTCAAAAGTCAAAGCTGTAATTAAAAGAAAAAAGCTATGTGTTTAAAAATGTGGCAACTTTCTGGAGAGCATTCTATGAGTACAAATGAAGGTTAAATTGAGAGTACATTACTTGCCATGAATTATTCACTGAGAGCTAAACAAGGCACACTAAGAAATGAGTTTTGTCACTAGCCTTGAGCTGTCGGATGTTCTGGTTGCTGATTTAAACTAGTCAGCTAGGCTCCTGCTATAGACAACTCTGATAGGTAGTCGCTGGGGTAGTCTATTTCCATGATTCAGACATCTATTTTAAGACAGAGAGAACTGCTCCTCACAGCTGTCTGTCTATCTTTCTGTGGACTATGGCTGTCTGCCTATTTTACATCAGAAACCTAGATTTTGGGCGATTCAAGATGTAGCTGATAAATCCTATAGTACCAGCCTAAAAACTATAAGCTTCTATAATACGATTTTTTTTTTCCTCTTCAGTCTCTTACTTGTAGCAGTTGAACTGAATGCAGATAGGATTAAAAAATTTGCTTTAATACAAATGCAAATTTCAAAATATTTTCATATTTGGCCTCACATCTTATCATATTTGGATAGTGTGAGAGATGAACAATGTCAAGACATCACCTCTGTAGTCCCTAACTATCATGGTTCAAGAAAGCTACACCTCTGACCTCTCACCCCTTCCTCCCCAGAGAGGGGAAAAACTAAAGCGATCAAAAGGAATATATATAGTAGATCAGCTATGCCTACCACTTAAAACTTATGTAAGACTGACTTCTCCTGAATACCCAGACATCTGGAAGGGGAGATACAGTGTGGTCTCATGTTCACTGATTCTAAATTTCTCCCCAGTTTAGGGCTAATTTATTAGTTCTATGTGAACTCTCTATTGCATTTTTATCTGTTTGAATTTTCCCATATTAGACAACATACCAGGCATAAGAAAAGCATATTGCAGAATAAATCTCAAAGAAACTGACAGCTACACTGACAGCTAAATACCACCAGAGATGATCATAGCCAGATCACAGCCATCACTTCATCTTGTTGTGAATGTATAAATTGCACAAATTGGATGCAAGCATTTCACTGCCACATTGGACATGCCACATTGGACATGAACAATGTGCATCTTTCCTCTTTTCCCTCCTATAAGTTAAACAGATACTTTGAGTGTCATCAAATTCCTGAAAATATGTCATAGCTCAGCATATTATATATGTTTCCATGGAGGCATATTTACATGTCGGACAGCAATTCTGAAACTAGCAAAGTTTTACTTGGTACTTAGCTAGTATTTTCCTTTCGCATACTCTAATGACAGCCTTCTAGTATAGCAAATCAATCTTTTCTCTTTTCTTGATGCTCTCCTTCAGTAGTTGATAAGCAAAGCTATCTCTATTTTTAACCATTGAATCCAATCCAGCTAACTTCCTTCTAGATGTTTGCCACTGTGTTAAATGCAGAAGAAAGAAACTTTAATTAAAAAAGAGGAAAGGCACCAAGTCCTTCTCTTTCTTGACTTCGTTTTTTTTTAAAATAAAGGGTGTTTGTCAACCTTACAACGACACATTTCCTAAAAAAAAAAAAGAAATCATCAATGTACAATTACAATGGGAAGTTCTACCTATTCATTCCCCTTCTGTGATTGACATGTCTGCAAGTCCGTTACTGATGTAATACTACAGATAATTTTCAATGATGATGAAGAGCAGTTCAAATCAATTAAGGGGCCTGGACTTAACTCATTGCTTATCATAGAATCATAGAATCATAGAATGGTTTAGAGTTGGAAAGGACCTTGAAGATCATCAAGTTCCAACCCCCCTGCCATAGGCAGGGACACCTCCCACTAGACCAGGTTGCCCAAGGCCACGTCCAGCCTGGCCTTGAACACCTCCAGGGATGGGGCCTCAACAACCTCTCTGGGCAACCTGTTCCAGTGCCTCACCACCCTCAAAGTGAAAAACTTCTTCCTAATGTTCAATCTAAACCTGCCCTCTTCCAGTTTAAAGCCATTCCCCCTTGTCCTGTCACTACATGCCCTAGTAAAAAGTCCTTCCCCAGCTCTCCTGTAGGCCCCCTTTAGGTACTGAAAGGCCGCAAAAGACGTAAAGACAAAAGAGTACCTCTAAAAGAATACAGATAACCAGGTACCTCTCAACTTGATATCTTTTTAAAGTTTTGCTTTCTCAAACATAATAAAACCTAAATTGTCACTTCTTTGAGGAAATATGAAACTTTTCTCTCCACTCTTTTATAAATCAAACAACTCATTGAAAGTAACTCCTCTTCTAAATAAATTTTCCCTTAGAGGAATATGCCTTTTCAAGTAACATAACCTTTGTCAAAGTAGCTTTTTAGAAAGGTTAGATTTACACATTCTTCGTAAGAAGAGCTACATTGTCATGATTGTTACCCACTATAAAATAAATTATGTCTCAGTTGTAAAGTACGAAAGTTAAAAGAGGTTACGTCAATTATGAGTTTTGTCCTCTAAATAGCGATAATTAGTTGGTCTAAACTTCACAGATTTTCATTATTTAATTTGCTCTTATATCAACCAATGCTTCAAATGACCTCCTCCTAGCCAAATCTTATTTTCATTCTCCTTGAGCTCTGAAGGGTTTTGAAGCCAGAAACTATTCCCTGACTCTGAAAATTCTTTCACACTCAGCATCCTCTCCTCTCAAATTTCAACTCTGCTGCCCAACTGAAATCTTGTTTTCTTCTCTCAGTTTTACCCAGCAACTTCTCCACAGATAATTCTGTAGCCCTCTTTTTTTGACATCTTCTTTCTTATCCACTATCCTAAATCTATTCTTAAATAGTTTTAAACACCAGGTTTGTGTTGAGGAGCCATTATGTAGCCTTCTGTATTAAATTCTTACCTCATTTTACCCAGCCATGGTTCTCATATTGCCCTACAAGCAAAATGTTAAAACTGAGCTTTAAATGAGCTCATAGGTTTTTCTGTCACATGGATAGCACTCTCACTTATTCATGCTATCCTAAAATGTTTTCAGCCTTGATCCTTCATTTTGTCCAAGCCAGCCTTGCTATAGCTGAGTATCACTGCTTCCACTTTGATAGGATTTCTAAGAATTATTCTGTCCAGAGTCCCAAAACATGATCAGACCTTTACTCCCCACTGGAGTTGGCTGGTATCACCACCTCCTAGGCAAAAAGTCTGTCATGTCTTTCTGGCTCGCTACTTCAACAGTATAATTCCATTTGTATTTCCCTATGTATAGCCCCTTCTTGTATGAAATTTATATTTTCTACATAAATTCCATTCTCTTTCCTCTAAGACATTTTCATCTCCACTGTATCTATTAATTTGTCGAACAGTTGACTTTAGTCTGCTAATAAAGACTGCTTCAGTCACCAATTTTTTGTTTCTTTCTCAAGCAATTTGTGCTTTTCATGCACACTCTGTGTGCAGAGAAAAAGACCCCATCAAATTTCATATCCCCTCAATCTTTTTGTTTAAATTACTCCTCAAATCATGCTCTTAGAATGGCCAGAGAACGGCCATGTCTCACAATGGCTAGAGAACAACAACTTGGACTTCTATTTTGTATAAGCTCGAATGAAATCCTAGGCTTGCTGTGGTCATGGAAATATTGCTACTTCAGTAGATCCAGACTCACATTGTCTACATTTTATGGCGACTACCTTTTCTCCAAACACAGTTGTTCAAGCTGCCTTTTTACTATTGTGTCATATTTGTCACAGATATCATGAGCTCCTTGGAAGAGTATGTCTATGCCACACCTTGAATGTGTTTCACACATGCCTGAAACTTGAAAATATTCAAGAAATTAAGAAACAGTTATGCAAGGACTAAATTAATTTTAGATTATTTTAAGTCTGTGTTGAAGCTGGTCACAGATACAGTGTAAAATTAGAGTACACGTATGAAATTGTGTTTGGCGGTTTGCTTTGTATAAAGGATGTCCTTTTGCCAATATAGATCTATAGTATGCTGTACTGGAAAAGTATATTTAATGATTTTATAGACATTTACGGTAAAAATAAATCTAAACTGCAGCAGTTAATATTTGAAACTACTTAATTTAAGCAGCATTTATAACAGAATGTGCTCCCTATTGGTTGCTTTAGAGACCATCTGGGCTGTATTTCAATGTGTTTGCACGAAACCTAGAAAAACTAGAGTCAGCATTTTCATTCTACTGTCAGCATTTTACATGTAACTTTGAAAGGTGGTTTGTTTGGTTTCTGTTACACATCCAAGGGAAGGTTAAAAAATAAAACATACTGGGTTACAAAGACCATTCTGAATTCTTATTCTCTTTTAGTTCCCATGTTAAATTACTTATAAAAGTACTAAAAAAAAAAAAACTTCTCTAAGAATATGTGGAAGTTTACATGAAAATCATTGATTCATTTATAGAAAATTTCAGAAACATTTAGACCTAGAAATATTTCAATAGTAAATTTTTTCTTTTCTATTTATACACAATTTTAACAATTCAGAAAACTGTTATATTTGATATTGAAAACATTGTTAAAGACTAGTACTGACATTAAAAGTTGGCTGTAATAATATCTTTTAAAATGTTCCATGCTCACAGGCACATATTTCATAACTATTATCTAACTTGAGCTAGCATTCAAAATACACTGGCAGTTTTACAAAACACAGTAAGAGGCACATTTCTGTCTCTGGAATATGAAGTTATAAAATGTTGAAATTTATTTTTGCTGTTTAAGCAACTTCTATAGATGTAAATAAACTCAGTCCTGCAAAGTCTTGTCCAGCTGATCAACACCCAGATAAGGTGACATTTAAAAAGAGAAAAACCCACTGAGATTTTTTTTTCTCTTTTGTTTCTCTCCACCGTGTTCTGTTATTTTGGACAAGAACACGAATAAATGATTCACTTTTGCCTTTTACAACTGAAAACAGGGCCTTGGTGTATAAAACATTTCTCAGTTAGGATGCCATTCTTGCAAAGATAATGATGAACTACTAGGACATTTTGCCTAAAAAGTTCTCACATATTGTGCTGACTGCCATTGAAAAACTATGACTTCTTCAATGTTTATCCCATTGAATAGTTATCCCAATCTTTCTTGTTCAGAGAAAGTCCTCTAAACAGTGTATTGGGAGTTCTCAAAACACCTGGTTTGCATCTGCACTGTTTTTCCTTCTAGCATAACAGTTTCCCCACTCAAGCCCACTACTGATTACTTGCTTTATGACCTGTGGCCAGATGGTTCAAAAAATCTTAGAGAAAGCTCTGGGCGGAAGTCTTTCTTCTGAAAAGGCTTACACAGGAGGAGATTATAACAGCCACTAATTCTGCCAATATTCTTTCTCAGAAAGGAAAATAAAGACTCAAGAATATTTCTAATCTTTAATAAATTTTCAACTATCTACCGAAAGAGAATAACCTAGAAACAGAAAAACTTTATTTAACTCAAGCAAATTAGGAACCCATTTAAAAGCCCCAGCTACTAAAATTATGATTGCAGTCCTCAGCTTTGCAGTTCGTATAGGATTCATGTCCTCTTGTCCGAGGATATGCATATTTTTTTAATACAGGACCCCCAGCTCGCACAGTCCCAGTGAACGAAGCAGTAACATCGGTGGCTGCCTTGCCTGACACAGGCGTGTGCCCGGCTGCACACCACTGGAGGCTCAGAGGTCTCAGGGAGGATGCTGAGCTCTCAGGAAGGCGCAGAGTACCTTCAGGTCTGCTCATTCACAACCTTGTTAGGGATGACCGATGTATTTCCAAAATGTGGGCCAGCAGCTGTTTGTACCAAAACAATGTCTGCTCTTAAGTTCTAAAAGAACAAGTATGTCAGAGAAGGGTTGTTTTGTTTTCTGAAATAAAACAGGAAAAAATCTGAGACTATTCTTCTAGGATCTGAATCCAAGTTTTCAAAAATGTAGGTACTGACAATGAAATCTGTAGTACCAAAAACCCCAGAGTTTAAATGTGTTAATTTTGAGTGAGTTGACACTACTAGAAAAAGGGAACAAAATTTGCGTAAACAATCCTTTCATCTAGATCTACAAAGCAATAAACAAAAGACTAATATGAATTAGAATCAAATGTGTTCTTAGTTTAATCTAATTCTGTTCATTAATTAGACCTAGGAAAAAAACCCACCAACAAAACCAAACAACAGTATCCATGAAGAGGAAAGTGATGCTGGAAAGGAAACAAACAGCATATCCACAGAGAGCAAAAAGAGAGAAACAGCGTCTATATAATAGAAGGTGGCCAGTGGGAGAATGGGGAAAAGATAACATTTTAAAAACCAGTGTCTCTGTGGATTCTATTAAATCCTGTGTGCAGTAAAATGACAACTTTTAATTTCTAGGCTTGCCTTTTGAAGATATTGCTATGTGTGCTTTGTGTGTCACACTGAGGGAGAAGGTACGACACGGCTGCTGTTGTTTCTGACCTTTCTCCATTGCTTCAGAAAGATGATTCCAGATTGCAGAACTTGTGTGTTTTGACTCACACGGTTTCTATGACAACATCTAGCACACGGGATAAAGTATATTACACCGATGAGGACCAGATGTAGGATCTATGGATTTGGTATTTCTGCTGTGGAAGATATTGATTTTGGTGGCTTTGGAGGCACATTGGCCTTCTTAATATAAGAAAACATTAAAACTCTGCTTGTGGGCCTAAGAATTTTGCCTCTATAGCTTGGTTAAATCCTTCTGGGGTTTTTTTGTTTTGTTTTGTTTTCTGAGAATGCCATTTAAAATAGGCCTCCTTCAGCTCAGTATACTAAGACAGAGAAGGGGTTAACGGAGCATTAGAGAAATGGATAAGAAAAAACGCATTGGAGCTTTAGAAAAACATGTTATTTCCCTGACACAAAGTTCTCTTCAACTCTTATCAGTAAGCAAAATCTTAATGAAAAAAAGCCATTGAACATCAGAATAGTTAAATCACTTTTCTAAACAACCTTAAGGCCTCTCCTACAATACAGTCATCCTTTCATCCTTTACATATCCTGTTTTTTGTCTAGTTTTAGTTTGAATATGAAACTTATTTGATCTTTTATCTCTTGCAATACGGAGTATTTAAAACAAAATTAATAACTTAAGTCTTTCTCTCCTGCAGGGTTTTATCCACAGATGTATGGCACTGATAGAACTTCAGTAATCCTAATCTGTGCTGTAGACATGAATCTGTGGTTTAAATCTGAATATGCACGAGAGCACCACATTCAAAGTTATCCCACTTCAGCTTTTTTAACATAAGCCCTTTTGATAAGACGGAGCGGCTACACTGGAGCAACAAAATATGTTCCTGTTCCCGTGGTAGGTGTAACACTCAAAACCCGTTTTCCCTAAAGTAGAAAATATGACAATTATAAACAAATACTACTACTACCAAAAAAAAAGGGAGGGAGGGGGAGGGGAGTGGCGGATTTTAAAAGAAGACCTTACAGAACATGGTCCAATAGTACTTTACTTGCTTTTCTCCAATTTAGACTTGAGAACTCAGTTCTGTCTCTACTGTTTATTTTCTTATCCGTATCTGAAACCAGCCCGGGATCTCTTTCAGGCTCAGCTGATGGGCCATTATTCCTGAAGAACTAAGATCTGCTACAGCAGACGTGCCTATTAAGTACACAAAGTGATATTTAACTGCTCAATAAATTTAGTTTTAATGACAGATTTTAGATACACACACTGATTTTTACTCTGTTGCAATTGATTTATAAATTGAAGTTGATGATTGCTAATAACACTTTCCTGCCTCATGTTACATTATAACTTCAGCAAACACCATCTCTATGTTATACAAAAAAATAAAGCACTGAAAAAAACAGTAAACTAAGTGGTTATTTACATGGGTAGAGAAAAAACCACCACCAATAGTATATTATGATGCTTTTTAAAAAGTCAGTTTGCAGGAGGAGTAAGATAGAAACCTTACCTAAGAAATATTGCCCTATGTTTTTATTTAAAAATATGATAACTATTACCAATGAAAAATAAAATAAATAATGAAGAATGAGCCAAAACATTTGCAGCTTAATTAACCAGGTTTGTATTTGGATGAACAACTACCCATTTCACATCTCAGGGGCACATCTTTGCTCACGTGTGCTCTGCTGTCACTTTTCTCTCCCAACATATAAAAGTTAGAAATATGAAGATATCCATACTCCTGTGTTATCCAATTGAATTTCACGCTAAATGAGACTCTCAAAACTTCTGGCAGTCCAAGTACTTTCCTTGGTTTTAATCAATCTGAATTATTTATTATGGTATGCCACTTCCCTGACAGTTATCTCAGCAAGATAGGTTCAGTTCAGCTCAGTTAACACATGTATCTGGGAAAACATTTTTCCCTGTAATTAGCAAGAAGCTGAACTACCTCAGCAATATTTTTTTTTTTCTGAGCGCTATTTCATATTCTTTTACTACTTTCTCACAAAAGATGCAAGTCCCAAAGTTAAATCAAATCGAATAGATATCAAAGAGACAATTCCTGAAATTTGTTCCCTGTAATTAGGTCTGTCTAACACACTGGACAGTGACAGCAGCGTGCTGCAGAAGACTGTTCATGAACTTCAGTGCATACCAAGTTACAAGTAAAATGTATGGGGTTTTTTACAGTATATTTGGCTTCTGTATAGTAGGATCAGGAATATTCAACATAGAACAGTGTCCTACAGTCACACTGCATTGTCTAGTTTAACTAGGCCACCAGCATTTTCCTGAGAGGACAAATTAATTACAAGTTTTGTATTTGAACTAAAAATGGAAAGCAGTAACAACGAAAACTCTTTACTTCCTCACCAGTAAAAACTAACTTTGCGTACCATCTCAGAAGGATTGAAGATTAAATGCAACGTTTCAAGGTCATATTTTACAGAACCTAAATTTTACAGTGTTGACCAGATCACTTTGCAGTGGTTCAAAGGGGGAGGAGCTCAAGTAGCACTGGTTTAAAGTGCCTACTGCTTTAAAGTGTACAGAACTAAGGGCACATGTGGAGCAGGAATGCTGTTTTGGTCCTATGAGTTGGCATTCCAGGAAATGTCAGCACTTGCAGGCCACTTTGGTGACCTGGAGAGTAAGGCAGCTAAGTCTATAAATTAAGTTTCCAGTAGCATTTCTTAAATGCTAGTTCTTTCATTAAAAAGGTCTTCCTTAAGAAGCCTTTAAGTTTTTGCCATATTTTTGATTAAAATTAATTGACGACAGCATTAACATGGATCATACATTCTGAAAATCTGTCAACAAGAACTGCAAACAAAATCTTTTGTCTTGATACTAAATTCACTATGGTAGTGTTGCTTTGAAAAAGTAAATGAAATAAACGCTTCTGCATTTACAGTGGCTGTGAGAGATACAGAGCTGATAAACAACAATGTAAAAATTTTAAGAATATGGTCTGAAGCCCAGAAGAGGAACTTTCTGCACAGCAACACCAGTGACCTGCCATATTTGTCTACAAAACAGCTAGGGATTTTCCATAAAATTCTGCCTTGAAAACTGTAATGAAGCTGTTAAATGACTCTAATCAAGATGCTGCTTATTACTGGCAACTTGGGATGGCTCTGACCTATTCCTGGTCTTTGGCCCGAATTATTGGTTATTTATTACATAAGTAATTCTAATACGTTAATTTATATTCAGAGAAGTAGAATGTATATCTTGATTTCTTGAACCCAGTAAGGTATATCCATGAAGGTAACTCAGTGGGGCAGACTGTCACCTCCAGGAACTGCTGTTCCTAAGGAGCTGCAAATCTTCTTTTGCTAAAGACAGATATTACAGATCAAAAGGCTCTAGGAAGCTGGGAAACAATTTCAGCCCTGAAAAAGACAGAAATAAAAGAACTGAGCTGCAGCAGCATGACACAGCTTTTTGCTAATGATTGCTTAGACAGTGGTCATACGTCACTGTAATACACCAACTCTTTCATCTGCATGCTTTTCTCCCTCTAAGTGTTCTTTCTTTTCCTCACCACTCTTTGCCCCATATTTTTCTGTCCTGTAGCTAAATCAAAGCTGGTATTAAAGCTGTAAAAGTTAATTCTGTGACTGCTCTGAATTTTCTGTGGTTCCACATATCAGCTCTCAAGTCCACAGCTATTAAGATGCTACTGTGCAACCCAACATTTGTAGATGAAAAATAGTATCATACTATTTTGAATTTTAACTTAAAGAGATGTTGACAAAGCCTAAGCAAATCACTAGATTATTAGAAATACACAAAATAAAGACAATATTTTATTTATCTTCCTGTCAAGTATGAAAAGAAAAGGTTTTTCCATAAACGTGCTATGAACAAAGTGTTACTCCACTAACAGTAAACCAAATTGTAGTGCTATTACGTATACTTAGTGACACAACAAACAGAAAGAAGGTAACTAAAGCAGGCAATTTGTTAGCCAGAAATAAATTCCAAAAACATGGCAGAAATTCTGCAATGACTTCAATTAAGGAATAGGAATAGATAACAACTATAGTGAAAAATCAATTATTTAGGTTATACATAAAAATATTGAATATAAAAAAGTTTCTAAGCTACAGATGTAAAACGTATTGCAGAAAAAAAATCCTCTTCCTTAAATATGTAGAGCCAAAACACTTTCTAACAGTATACTCATACTTCACTTTCCTAACCCATCCATTATAAATGCAAAAATGATGACGCTGCACCAAAGTTAGAATAAGAGCTGTAGGACTTCAAATGCAGATGCCTAAGAAGGCTTTACATTGTTACCACAAACTGCTTTACATTGCTTTACATTATTACCATAAGTCCTAAAGCAGCTATTTGAGGGAAGTGACTTTGTCTGCAAACCCGAAGAGCTGGCATGAACAAGCTCATGTCTTACTGAGGCACTGTGTACTTGGAAGCAGTTTTATCCTTTTATAGTAACAGAGTGTATGACATTTAACGGTGAATTAAATGTTCCAGGATCAAAAAAAAATATTGTACCAAAAAGAAATGCAACCTAAACCGTTTAGAAGTGTCATATGAAATAATATTTACAATAAATTGCTAATAACATCCATTTATTTCTCTTTATCAAAGTTAAGAAGCTGGGAAACTGCAGCTCCATCAGACAGTTCTGCACTGTAATAAATAATTTGCACTGACGTTCTCTGACTGCTTTTTATCCTCCTTCATTTAAACTTACATTAGCTGTTATAAACTATAATCAAAATGACAAATTAATTCAAAATGAATGGTCCAAATTATGAAATATCTTCTTGGTCAAAGATCAACTGTTCCTTTAAAAGGGTGAAGGGAGTGCAAATTTAGCAAATCTCTCTCTCAGTGGAGAGAGCACAGCTTTTCCAGGATTGTCTGCTGCTTTCTTTACATCTTAAAACAGCCCCATTATACAGCTGGGAAATCTACATCTTGAAAGAATAGCAGGGAAGAAAAGGCTGCTGAGCTTTGCACGTTAATAGCAGCCCGGGCAGTCTGGGTCACACTTCCACCCTCTGTGCTGTGAAAAGTAGAATTTTAGATAAATAAAGTTTCCAGGGTGTGACTGTCAAAATCCCATTATCCTGCCCTGCCAATCTCTGAAATGTTGTTTCCAGTCTCACTGACGAAGCTATTTTCCTTAAAGCTCCTGGAGTCCAGCTATTAGATGAAAATCTCAAACTGCATCTTAAGAAAGCTCCTGGCTTTTCTGGTTTTGGGAAATTTTTTTTAGATTTAACCACTTGAGGACAAAAAAAAATAATAAAAGACTCTTTAAACAAAGTCTGGTGATTCTCCAAGGCATAATTAAAAACAGTTGGAGTTACCGTAGTGTAACATAATCAAGCAGAATATAATATAGTCCAGCGGAAAACTGTGATCAGCTTATTTTAATGGAGCAGAAAGGGAGTAAACCCTTCCTGGTTGGGAGGCTACCATGGATGACCCAAGCCCTGGACCAAGGACCTCTCCAGATGAGTATTTTGTGCCCTCGCATTCTGCTCTGGGGAGCAGGAGAGGTTAGTGTTATGGACACCAGCCTTGTCCAGCTAGTCCCAGCTCACCAGCTGGAAGAATTCCTGGGCTCTTTTGTTCCCTGTGTAGGCACAAACAAGGAGAAATCAGGGCACTCACTAAAACCAGCCCAGCTAGCACTTTCTGATAGCACCAAGCTACCTCAAAAAGATCTTTCACACAAAAATTTAACAGAAACATGGAGTTTTTGACGTTCAGCGTGGATAAGACAACCATCTCATGGTATGATTATGTGTTTAACAGACACTATCTGGATTACTACATATTTCTATTTAAATTTTATATGGATTTGCAGGCTAATATTTGGTCTGGTTAGGAGTCCAGACTGAAACGTATGCACAGCATAATTAAAATTTTATAGCTTTTTATAATATCCTAGCAGGGATAGCCAAGCAAGAAGAACTGTGACCGCAAAACTTAAGCCCTTGGTGGATCACAGAGGTATCTGTTCTCTGCATGTGAGGATGAAATAGCGTCTGTATCTCGAAACCGATTTTTAATGAGATCATACTGTATTTTGCTATTGGCCCCAAGTATAAATTAGTATACCATCTGTGATATATCATTAATATTCTTATCTATAAACAATAAGTATTATTTTGGCATTAAAATGTGCTTGTATTTGCACTGTAAAACCACTCTGGCTAGAATTCCTTATGTTTTCTATGATCCCAAGCAGAGTTTATCAGAAAACAGAACTACATGCATTTTTATGCCAAATTCGGATAAGCCTCAAAATATGCTATGTTCCAAGATACACTGTGCTGTGTCATGTGGGAGAGAGCTTAAACAGAGACTGTGGCCAAGAGGAAACACGGAACAAATACAGTTTGCAACTTACATACTCATTAAGACTGCATAATTCCCTTACTAAGGGAACCATCTGGATGCTGGGATCAATGTTAAGAAACTACATTAAAAATATCTGCAAAAATTAGTATTTTGTTTCAGAAGGCTGACAAGATTAACCACACGTGCCAGTATAATGTAAACTTCTTCCTGATACTCAGGTGCCAATGACTCCTCTATTCAGGAACCCATCCCTTCAAGATATCTCCACAGCAAATTCATTGGGAGTGTTTTCCTCACACAATGTTTAGAAGAAACTTAATTTTCTCCTCTAACACCAGCAAAAGCCTAACTCGGTGGATTTACTTCTACCGTTTTACAGATGTACCCCGGTTTTCAAATTATCAGTTTTCTGACTGCTCAGTCCCTGGTTCAGTGGAGCACAAATGATGTTGAAACATTTGGCTTGGCTTCCAAAGCATGATATAAAACAGATGAACTTTGTTGCTTAAAACAGCTGACTTCTCTGCTTTCCCCATTTAATGCTTGCATGACTGTATTCTTTTCCATTTTCTTTTTATTTTACGAGTAAGAGGAGCAAAAAGCAAGGAAAAATTACGTAATTGGATGGCAACCTAGAAGTTGAAACATGCTTCACACACTTAGGAAAACCAAGTAAACATAAGAAAATATCCACACCTATTAGCGTCATATGAATTAAGGTAAAAAACTGCTTCATTTGCATATTGCTACATGATGCTTCTGCCGTACACGAGAGCTGTCGGAGCAGCAGATCCTGCTCCATCTGCAATATTTTAATTGGGAATCATGAATTCCATGTATTGCCTCTTTTCACTTTATCAGACAGAAAAGAGAACTTTAAATTGAACAGAGGAGACTAGAGTGTTTCTCATTTGGAAAAAATCCAAACCCACGAAACAAAACAACCAACCAAATCTGATGTACTGTTTCCTAGGCACACGTTCCCCTTCGGAAGGGATGAAAGCTTCAGGCATCCATCCATCCTCCTTGTGCTCTGTACACCTAAAATGGTCATATACAGAAGCAGAGAATTCATGCTTTAAGAAACTGGCAAACTTTCCCTTGGAGCATGAACTCCCTGTGTTTTCTCTGCGGGTGAGAGGTTTCTCACAGCACATCTGACGTGGGCCAAATACAATTCCTGACAAAGCAAGTGGAAAGAAAGTCACTGAAGAGCGTCATCCTGCCCAAGTGCTTTTGTTTGGTGCTTGTACTTCTGCAGCAGCTTGTAACAAGGGCTGCAGGTGCATAGTCACGTCTGGAAAGAGCTTGGGGCAGGAAAAGGTGCCTCCAGATGAAGTGCCTCAGGAGGACACTGAAATACCCAACACGGCTCGCTTCCCAGCAACTGCAGATGAAGTTGGATTCACAGGGTAACTCGCAGAGTGTATCAGAGTAATACAGACGTAGCTTCAGCTGGAGTTATTTTGTATTTTTCTTTTTTTTTTTTCATGTTTGACTTTTTGCTGCACCTACATCTGTTATAACCAAGAAAATATGAGGCCCCCCATTCTCCACCTGGAGGCAATTATATCCCATTTAAGTAGTTTTACTTTCGTCCATTTTAGTCTTCTACACTAGCTAAATACTTCAGCTAGTGTTAACAGGAGTTTATCTGATCCTGCTTGGGAAAGACAACAGATATTCTCAGGCTTTGCTGTTGTTTTTTCTGCTGTGTCATTTTGCTTTTACAACTTCAACAGAAATTTGTAGCAAAGCCTGTGAAAGCTAAGCCACTAAAGAGCCGAGTATTGACTGGAAATGTTGCAAAGGTAAAATAAATAAAGGAAAGCCGAGTCCATGTGGACAAACAGTAAAGTAAGTACTGTGTATTCAGCCTCTTCCTGGCAAACTTCTGCTAGTTTGCTCACTTTATTGTAGGAAATATACACACACGCGCGCATACGTGTGTGTGCGCATACTGTATATATAATACACGTGTATATAACGACCAACTGTATGAGTATGTTGATGGGAAGCATCTGTCTCCTCCTACTGCCGAGACCCTTGATTTCTGAGGTTGCCCGGATTCTGGCAGCTTGCCTGAAGCACTTTCAAACCTCCTAACAAGCCAGGAACCCTGAAGAAGAGATCTAAATCGCATTTTATATTTAATTACCTTAAAAAAAAAAGAAATGTTCTTTCCACAGAAAATTGTGTAAAGCTGGCTATTCATCATGAGGGATTTTTTTTTTTTTCTTCTAGAAATGCAAAATTTCCATTGAGACTGAAATTCTACCTCCTGCAATGATCCCTGTTGCCTTCACTCAATACTGTGTCCTTGTAAACTTCTCTCAGAGGAAGGGGAACGGGCAGAGATGGAACAGGAGAAAAAGTACATAGTAGTGGAAGAGAGACTGTTCCAACAGGGTTAAAAACACAGAATATCTAGTCTGGCCAGTACAGACGTTACCAGGTATTTAAGGGAATGGGAGGTTATTGTTCATGATTCAAAATTACTTAATCAGCAAATCTGTTCAACTACATCAGAAATGGGATAGAGGGTAATAATGGAAATGTTATAATGGAAATGTTATTAAAATTATTTTTCTATGACAATAGGAATATTATAATTCATCTAGACTGTGTATCCTCAACAGAAGCTCTGGGTTTACTTCTAGTCACTCTGCATTAGACGAAGCATTGCAATAGGAGGAGGGGGGTTAAGAGATCTGCAACATGAATCATAGAATCATAGAATCATAGAATGGTTTAGGTTGGAAAGGACCTTGAAGATCATCGAGTTCCAACCCCCCTGCCATAGGCAGGGACACCTCCCACTAGACCAGGTTGCCCAAGGCCACGTCCAGCCTGGCCTTGAACACCTCCAATGATATGGAGTATCAATGATATGGATACAAAATTTTCTCATGTGAGAAGAGTCACTGAAAATATAGATCAGTTAGAAAGCTGATGAGCAAGAGTGGTATACAAATATATAAAACAAAAAGTAACCCTTTAGCAACATAAAGTCACCATACTACTTAAAACATTCCAAGGCAAAAGACAACAACAGAATGAAGAAACTGCACATTGCAGAGAGTTCATCTGTGGAAGTGACTGTCAAAAGATACTGCTAAAACCGAAGGTTCAGCAACTTTTTAACTAAAAAATTATCAACATTTGTTCTAAATAAATAAAATACCCAGACTTGTTAGAGTAAGCAATACACACACCAAGGAGAGTTCTGGAGTACTCATGCATAGGAACTACTGAAGATGTTGAGGAGATTCTCCCTCAAGGAAGATTAACCACCAAGTTTCTTCCTGTTCTCTCTCAAATGTTTGCTGCTGGCTGTTGTCACAGACCAGGGGCTGGATTAGCTGACATGGACCACACCTGTGATGAAATATAACAATGCCCCTATAGCTAAAGACACCAGATTGGTGTATGTGTCGGACCCTTCTAGGTGGGCAGGAGTCTCTCTCCTTTTTTTATTTTTTTTTTTGTCCTCTTCATTTCCTCTTTTCTTTCTTGCCTCACAAAGAAAGGCACATTAGGGCCTTAAATTACATTTTAGTATACAGCAGAAGTTTTCAATTAACCCTCACATATGGCTTTCATAGAGACAACTGAAACATGAAATTACTTGTAGATATTAGTGGTTTCTGGGGCTCAGAAATAAATTGTATTTACTAGTTCCAATAAGAAATTCTAGTTTTTCATTTTTTTTGCAATAAAAAAAAATGATCTATTCAGATCCACAATGGACACAAAACATATTCTACAGTGGTATAAAAAAAACATTGGTAGGTTACCCCTGTACCACTTTTCTTCTTGTTTAATGCAGTATCTAGAAATTAATTACAACATTTTGACATGGTACATGCTGAACTAGCGTCAGCTTGTTCCTGATGTATTCAGTATCAGATTGAATGATAGATCTATTTATAGTGCTCCTAGAATTTGTTATACATCAGGGAATTGCAAGTCAGATAGTCCTGACATTAACATAAATATCCACGGACATCTAAAATTTGTAAATCAAACTGAGTATTTCCTGGTGTTTATGGTTAGTGTAATCTTTTTCTGCATCCCAAGGGATGATAATGTCTGCTCCCAGCCTAATCTGGAAGGACAGCTTTGTGTGGGGATTGTTTCAGCCACAAACAGCAAAGCCCAGACATTTATTTATTGTAAACCGTAGCAACACTAGTCATTGTGATTTACTTTACACTGTGTATAAAAGAACATTTCCTGATGCTTATTCATACAGCTTCTGGCTTAGGCTGTTAGAATTACTTAAGCATAAATTGGAAAAAAGTTGTTGATAAAATACCTATAGATGTACTTCAATTTTCTGTTTATTTTACACTACCTAAATCACTTCCAAGGCAGTAGCAAGAACAACAGAACCTCACAGAAAAAGCACTCAGGTAACGCTCGTCCAAAGCAGCAAGAAGAAACACCGACAGACTCAACCTCTCCCACTGTGACAGGCTCGCTCAACCTATCTGTGTGAGGATCAACTATGCCTGAGAAATTTAAGCAAAAGCTGGAACTTTTGAACGTGTTATTTGTCTTCTAGTTTGGGGGTTTGGTTTTGTTTTTGTTTGTTCCCTGCTGTTGGGGACCTATGGACTGGGAGTGGAGTTTCTGAGGTTTTAGGAAATGGTGTAGATACTCTTTCTATTTAGTCATGATCAGGGACTCTCTGGACAGTTTTGTCAAGGATGTAAGTCTGCAGTAACACCAAGAGACAGGTATGATTCACTTGCACCTGCCTTCCTACTGCTACTTAACCTGACTAGCAATATGCCTTGCTGTTTTGCCACTTTTCCCAAGATTTCAAATTAACATAACCAAATGTCTGGCTTGGGAATGATGATATTTTGGCATGCAGATCTGTCTAAAATAAGTCTGAATGAGACTCAAAACATAATTTTAACAGTGACATAGCACAGTCCGAATTACAGAATTTCTGAGCTGAATATGAAATCAACTGTGTGACTCATCATGTTCACTAGAAAAGTCCACACTTATGCATTCATATATTTTATTTCCTAGACAATGTTCAATGACTAGTCAAAAAGAACCAAAGTAATTCCAGCGTGCTGGGACTCTAATCCCTAATAAATAAAATAATAAACTTTAATCTGGTTTCTGTTCCCATTTCATTACAAGGCTTATAATAACAAAAAGGTAAGAATATTACACTCTGCTCACTAAGAAAGATTTGACATCATTAAGAAATCCCCTTAGAGAAGGGATTCCTGAAAATTGCAGTTTGAGAGAGAGATTCCACATTCCGGCCCAGCTCCCGAGAGTTTAGTGGCTTGGAGTACGATTATCTGGCAGGAGGGAATCTGCCTCCTTACGTACGAATGCCACGAGCCGCTGGCTGCAGAAGTGGTGTTGGCAGTAGCTTCAGCCACATGACCATTCCTCTAGTCCAGGGAAATATGCCAGATGGCAGCCAAAGAAGAAAAACAGAAAGAAAGCAGAGGAAGGAACAAAAGAAGCTCACATAAAACAACAAAGAACCTTTCTTTCTTTTCCATACGAAGATGTAAGTTTCATGATTACTGTCTCAGGAAGTGTCTCTTCACAGCTAACCAAACAAAGATGCAGTTCTGACACTGCAATAATTTAACAAGCTTATTAATTCTTTGATTATTGAATTTAATGCATCCTATTGCCAGGATCATATCTCCATAACACCCATTTTACTTTGGAGCTTACAATCTCTATGAAAATGTCTCCACAAACAGGCTTTACCCAGCAGATTTTCACTCTGAGTTATTCACAAATCCTTCATCGTGAAAAATTACTCAAAGACCAGCCAGACCATCAGGGCAGATACTGCTGCGTCTGGAGGATCTTCTTAATTGGTCCTTAAGACCTGTCATTAAGTCAGTGGGAGGTGTAAGTGTTCCACATCTAGCAGGACTGAGTGTCATATAACATGTTCTTATTCATACATCTCAGTTATGCGCAGGAAATTTTGATAGGTGCTTTAGTTCTTCTTCATCCATGCGTGATAGGATTTAGAGGTCATGAAGAAGGCTTCTGTCTCCATCTGTTCTTCAGAGGTCTTGGGAGGCTCTAAAGCATAACTGTGATACTATTAGGACTCAGTTTTTACAGTCACATCTAGTGGTATTTTCCTGAGCAAAGCTAAATGCAGCAGGAAACACGATTCCTGTCTGCATTTCAGGAAATGAGGTGTGCTTCAGTTTAGAGAGACTCAAGGCTTTAAAAAGAAAGAGAAAAAAAAAAAAAGAAAAAAAAAGAAAAAAAAAGAAAAGAGGTGAGCTTTTCTGTGAGTTCTGGAAATGTAATAAAGAATTACAAATATTTTGTTTGCATTGGACTAGAAGAATGTTCATCTGCTAAAGAGCAGGATGGGGACCCCCCTACAAAACAAAACAACCCTCCTCCAGCCTGCAAAAATATACTGAAATTGTGAAATGGTTTGGTGGTCTGCTGAGCTTCGTTATCAGTGAAGGACCCACTCCTGCCCTTGGCTCTACATATAACGCTGTGAATATTTGCCCTTGTGGTGTACAGTGAATCATAAGTGAATCTCTACCATTTTTTTTGGTCTGCTTTCCTGTTTTTGGTCAGTACAATTTGCTGAGGCTTTAAGCTATGGTTAATTTGATGGTAAGGGCAAAGGAGGAGGAACTCTAAGCGACTGCATTGCATTCCAGCTCTTCCTAGAAGAATTGCATTGTCTCAAGGCATATTTTTTTTCCTGCTCTGGGAAAACTTGCATTATCCTGGCTCTTCCACCACCTTCTGAAAGATGCATATCCCAGCACTTGTTGATCAGCAAAGAAACTCAAATCACTATTTGGCTACAAGGGAGCATCAATGTATGACAGAATCTCCCCAAAATGAAATATGTAAATTAAAATATAATGGTCCATTTAATCAATAGATTCCGAGTATCCCACAGAAGAAACACTATGTTTTTTGCTCAAAATATAGCAAGAGAAATTTTAAAATCATGGCCAACTTCACAATTTAAATTAAGATTATGAAGTAGAACAGCATGGTTTGCTAAACAATGTTCATCACGGAAAGCCTGGACGGTACTATCAGGTATTCAGTTTTAGAAACCAAAGCCCCTTGATATCAGATAGTTGAGTGACGTGAGCAGAACTGTCAGTTGACATAAACAAGGTTATTAAATTACATAGGGACTAGGTACTGTAAAATTTTGTAGTAGATTTCTAAATATAACCTACAGTGTGAATGGAGCCATGGCAGTGACATGGCAATATGTATATTATGGATTTTTAGTCCTCCTCTCAATCAAAACTTATAGCTAAATTAAATAGTAACAACAAAAATGGCTCACATTCAATAATACAACTACGGCTCAGTTTTAATTAAATTATCTTCAACCTCATGCTAATTCTTTAAAGCTCCTGCAAAACAAACACATAAGACTTTCTCTATGGTGAGACAAAATTCATCCACAGCTCTGGACCTCAGATAAGAGTTCCTTGCTTTTTATTTTTATTAACAACTTTTAAGACTATTTTCAATTTGGTAGATTGAAAAATTAAACAATGTGCTATATTTACATAAGTTTATCATCAAAATAATCATATCCCATATTAACATGCTACTTGAAATCTTTTTCTTTTTGCTTCTGAAACATTGATATGTTTGTAAAAGAAAGATAAGTAGCTTTCTTTAAGCAAAAAAATCCATAAGAAGATTGCCTTAAGAGAATGAGAATTTAATTATATGATCTAGTTTTGAACTTTTAGAAGCTATTATAGACACCATCTTTTTATTCTCGATTTAACCTAGCCAGTTTGTTGTTTTTTTTTTTACAGTAGTCACAGAGAAAATGTTTGCTATCAATAATACTGCATGAAGCATTTAGCTTCTTGGGCATTTGATATTGTACACATGCGCAAATAAATGCGACTGTTGCATCAATGAGTATTAAAAAGTTATCATTAACACGATATGAAGTTCTTCGATGCATTATGTACGACCAGGAGAATCCTTTCTTAAGAATTTTATACTTGAAAATTTTTACTGCATCTATTATAGATAAAAGTAAACAAGTATTGGTTCAATTGCAAAAAGCAGTATGATAAACAATGGAAAGCATACTTTGCTATTGTTAGTTTTAAATAACAGCTAAGGAAAAAATAGAATCTGTGTGTTTTCCTCATTAGTTATACTTACTTTTAAGATGTTGAACACAAAAATATTTAAAAAATATGGCTTTCTGGTTATGCAAAAGTCCCTCGACTATAAATATTAATTAAGATTTGGTATGCTGTATCAGTGTGTCATATTTATAACTATGTTATAAAGTTATAAACATATGTTTACTTATAATAAGTACTGGTGACATTTAGAATTAATATTTTTATAAGAACACTGATATATACGTTAATCTACTTTTTCCCTGACTTGGGAATACAAAAAAGATTCAAAATTATTATTTGCTTGAAAAGTACAGTTTCATAAACTTCCATGGTCACTTATCCATTATATTTTCCAGTTACACAGAAACACTATTTTCCTGATATACATGTTCAGCAAAGCCTTTACGAGCTCAACAGTCACAATTAATATAAGACATTTCCAAATGTTTATAATCTATAATCCTATACAAGAATAAAAAAGAGCCACAGTTGCAATGATTATCACTGTCAATTACACCGTAAGCCATTAGAAGATATACCTGTAGGACTTCAAAAAGCGAAATCTCATCTTATTTCTTGGAGATGGACGAGGGATATAGGTTCCAAAAGGATCCCACAGAAAGGCCATTGGCAAAGTTAATTCTAAAATCTTCTAAAAAATATATCCTTGAGGGTAAGCAGGGCAGTTGTGCTGGAGGTGCCCCACACTAATTATGAAGCACTTGTAACTGTGTAAGGGAACGTCCTTTTCCTATGGTATGCTTTGGCAGAGACGTGGCTGGTTCAGAGCACAGGCTAGAAGGGATAACTGGGATTTCCTGCTGCATGAGACTTGCCCTTTGCATGAACGTTTCCTATATTCAGGGCTCTTATCGCATTACTCAAGTGAGAACTCTTATGGTAAACCCTTGGATAGTTATAGCAACCACTAAAGAGCACAGAAACGTAGAACTAAGGCAGACCAGAAATAGCCAATGCTCTGATTATTCACTGCTGCTCAGACAGAGGTCTTCAAACCCTTAACAGGCTGTTGCAAGTATATTTAATATAGATTATATCTGAACAATCTGTTTTGGCTGGCAGCAGACAGCTAAGCAGTATGCAGAAAAAAAAAACCAAACCCAAATGCCCAAAAAGAGCCCCAACCCAAAATCCGCTATGTCCCCCCAGTGAGTCCCCTCCGTGGCAAAGTAAGGAGCTAGTAACCAGGGAGTAAAACTGCTACTCAAAACATGCCCACAAACCCCTCAATTGCCTCTTTGTTTAATTCTTAACTCTCTTCAAGTGTGTATTCCTTCCTCACGGTGCCTAAAGAGAATCAATTTACAACATTAAGTAGCTTTTCTGAAAGGGCTTAATCATCTACGAGAGATCAGCCACTCTAAGAAAGTACGTCTCAGACTGGTAGATAATTTTCAGGCCTCTTGGCAGCTTTTCTCAAAGACATCAGTCCCTGTACTGAATTACCACCAGTGACTTTGAGAAGTGAACTCAGTTCCCTGCTAGCGGGGGCCATACCGCTTCGGTGTCTTTTTGTTGCTTGTTTTGCTGGTTTGGGTTTTTTTTTTGGTTGTGGTTTGTTTTGTTTTTTTTTTAAATTTTATTTCATTTTTAATTCAAGCCCCAACTCTTCAATGCAGATGTTTCAGCCTAGCACTGGCAGCACTGAAGGCAAACAACAGCCTACAATTCAATTCTGACACAAACTCAGGTCATGCCTGCCAGGTCACCAGTATTTCCTCCACCCACTCTGAATGTGGCTATGATCTCCCAGCATTGGTAAGCAGAGGATTCTCTAATTTGGGTGATCTTTGAAAGAAATATAACCCAGGTATTTTTATTCATGAGAAAGGTGATGGATCAGAAATTGAGTATTCACCCAGCGCAAGGTTAAAATTGAAAGTTCAGGATTACACAGGGCTCTATGGGAAAAGGTCAGAGAGTTAGAAAAATAAATTCCCGGAGATAAATTATGTCTAGCAGTCAATTATCTGATGATAATATATTATTTTCATGGTAAAAGGTACCATGAGAAACTACACTCTTCAGAAAAATTATAAATGTACTGTAACTGGGTATATGTTGCTCTTTGGAGGAACCATTTTTCTTGTGTTACACTGACAAATGCATTACTGCCAACTGACAATAGATCTCTTCACACCATGACATAACTTTTGAAAATATGGGATTCGTAGGTGAAATCACTGTTTCCAGGCCAAAGGTCACATTATTTTTGAGCAGTTTAAAGAATGTTATTGAATTATAATAATAAAGCGTCTCATTTCCACAGGAATAGAATTGTGATCATTCCAACAATGGTTAGTAAGGTGCTTTCTGGGTATCATAAGCTATAGTCTTTTTCACAATCATGATCTCATTAAAATTTGAGTGACTAATAGATCACTTTAGACATACCTGAATGACAATACTGGATGTGAGCATTGCCAAAATCAGTATTTCTCTTCCGGCAAATAAAACCAGGGTAAGCTGCATTTTTATAATTACATCCTAAATAACTTAATATTGCCAAGTATGTTTCATTTTCACATTCTGTTTCTAAAAAGGATTTTGTACAACACATTAACACAGCAGCAACGTTTGTTTGTTTGTTTGATTGTTTTTTAATAAAGAAAACTGAATCAAACATGCTTATTATAAGCTTTCTTCCTCCTTAGTGCCCTTCTTTCACTATTGCACTAAACCTGCTAAGGCAGCCAACCACAATAAGGTCACAGAAATAAGCTTCTTACAAGATTACTAAAGACTAAATTTATACCTTAATATCAAAAACACTTATTGTCACTATATAGTGGCATGCAGTAGATCACTGTACCAAAACAACTCACAGTGTTTATGGAAATTCAAGGAAATGAAAGAACAACTAACTCTGTAATATACCTTGACTTCTACAGAGAAGTCACTCAGCTCTTCTTGCCTTTTTTCTTTTCTTACAGACAAAAAGAAAACAAGATTTCTAGAAGCACTCAAAGAACGTAAAATGATTTGACATTAAGTTGTTATTTCTAGGCAGTGTTTTGTAGAAAAAAATAGCTCAATAGCGTGAGTAAAGAAGTATCTAATTTTATATAAAAGAGGTAAAATCAATCATTGCACTCTGTGATAATCCAGACCTCTTATAGAAATACATACTGTAATAAACATTTATGGTGCAATATCTTTGACATTCTGTGCAGTTTTGTGATTGCATCTTTCGCTGTACATTTCTGACAGATATTGCAGTATCAGCTTCACACCCCTAGCTGGTCAGTGGCACCACTGGAGTATGTCATTATTGATGGCTTCAGGTTTACAGGATCTACAAAGAGTGAATTACTAAGGAAACATTTCTTTTACTGTTCTCCCAGATACACAAACTACTGCTATTTCGTTTTAGAAAAGGTTCATGTATATTAATAGCAAACCAATATTTTTCGTAATAAAAAATGTGAAACTTAAATTGATAATGAAAACACAAACCCATGTGAAATTAGACTTTTTTTGGTCAGTTGAAGTCATGTAAGTGTAGAAGTTCTTGGCAGTAAGCAGGTCTGGTGACAACCATAAGTATCTTTACAGACTCGGTTCACTCTCCCAGCTGTGTCCTGACGCATTTTAGAACACAACGGGCCAAGTTTTATCCCTAAATTCCTCTCAGTGTATCCAAAGCTCAAACGATTACAGCTTTAAGGGGACAGCGGCCAGGAAGCTCGCCAGTGGTGGCAATGGTGTTTTGCAGAGATCTCCACTTTACTCTAACCCAGCTCCACACTTTGGGTCATATGATGGGATCGGTGCCGCTCAACAGAGCACGTGGCAGAAGCACGGCCTGGACCCAGACACTAGGACTAACATAGCAGCCTCCGCCTCATGCCTTGATCTCGTTGGTCAGGTGCATCCTGTGACAAACTCCTAGGTCAGCTTCATTTGAGATGCGCCGTCCTGCACGGGCGGTGTGAGGGACCTTACGCCCGCAGCGCATCGCGCCCAGGGCACACGGGGGCTGCAGCTCAACCAACCGCCTCTTGAGCAACGCAGGGAAGTGGACCGAGACCACCCCTTCCCATTTTGATAGGTGAAGTAGTGGTAGACGAAGGAAACAGAAAAAAACAATTGAGGTTATTACTCTGTAAGTTGTGGAAAGCACCAGAGCTCTCCTGCATGCTCCCTTCACGGCTCCTGCGTAGCGCAGTCGTGCTCCGTCCCTGGGCAGCCCTCCCAAAGCCCCCGCCCTGCCTGCTGCTCTATTGTACGCAGCGCTGGACTGCGAGAGAAAGGATGTTACAGTTACTATTGCGACAATAGCACTATATAAACTCTGTTGTTTAAAAAATGCTTATTTATCACCAACTGGAAGCTCTGAAAGAGTTCAAACTGGGGTCACGACAGCGGACAGAATGGTTTATATTAGTATACAGTATTTTACAGATGCTTCTCCCAGAGTTATTCCTTCTGTTTTCAAACACTGCCTGATGATTTAGTTGGACATCTCCAAACAAAATGCCACTGAATATTATGTAGCTAAAATCAAATATTTACTCATTATCCCAAAAAGATGGCTTGCACAATCTGAATTCTAAACAGTTTAATAATATTTAATAACATTTTATTACAGACAAGATATTTTTCCAGCTATTTTTCCCCCTGTCTTGCCATTATGAAGACAGGAATGAAGGACAACTGACAAAACAAGAATTAGGAGTAAATCATCTGAATATAGGATAAACTTGCATTTTAATTTTCCCCAGCAGCATGATAGTGTCTAGAGTTTCATGTAAAGCTACCTCAATAAAAGTTTATGCTAGAAGGCTAAGAATACGTAAGACCTAGAATTAAATAAAGTTATTTTCCACACTTCATTTAGTTATGTTATCATGTTAGATAATTTCAACTTTATTTTTGTAAAATCTCTTCTAAATTCCACTTTTTATATTATTCCTGTTCAGAATGTTATATTTCTATGACACAGGTATTTTCTCCTGAAAGTAGTGTTCTGACTTTGAAGTATTCCTTTTCCACCTGAAAAAAGAATCACCCCAGCAGAAACCACCCCACTTAATTCTGACTTTGAGTAATAAACTGAAAGTCTGAACTTTCAACCCCTCAAAAGGCAAGTACATTTTCTTCAGTCTTTCATTTTTTCCATCACTCTGATCTATTTTAACAGGTCAGAAAGTCTGAATATATTATTTATGATACCATCTTGGCCCTAGTAATGTGTTCAACGAAAAAAAAAATCACAAATTATTTTACTGGGGACTAAGTGTCAAGAAAAAAGCATGTTCTGACTATATTTTGTTAAGCTTAAATAAGATTCTACCCAGGACTATTACCTCTTTCCACTGCAAATTCTGATTGTTATTACTTATCATCCCTTGTTGGCTTTAATGCTTAATTCTGCAGCTGTTGTTTCTGTAAAAAAATCTGGCTGCTTTATAGGCAGCTAAATGAGACCTTTTCCCTTGAACAACAGTTTCTGAAGTGGTTTGTAGTACTGATACTATTCCTGAGGTTGGAGCATTCACAAGAATGCTCTCCTGTAAGAATTTTTTTGGTGATTAATAAAGAGTCAGCATAGCCTGCAGCCCTTCTGTCAAAAGAGCAGCCCTAGGGTGTTTCACATATCTACTCTACTATAATTGTGAATTTCCAATAGCTTACTTATCTCCCAGATTCTTATAAAACCATTAAATTTGTGGAAATCATACAAGGTTAAAAATTACCTAGAAGGAAGACATAGAAGCGTGCATGCACAAGCATGCACTCACTCACATATTTATTCTGTGAATAGGAAATGTCAAAAGAAATTCTGAAAACATCACAAAATATCAGTTTTGCTCTTTCAGTAACCTTATAGTAATGTAATTTTTTGCTAGTGCTAGTTTTACAGATTATAATATAACCTGATTTGAGATGCATGTATGAAGGGTGTTGTCTCATCAGTCACGAACCATTTGTGGCCTCTCATACATCTGTTGTGTGGAAAATCATTGTTAAATAGTTGTGACTAATGTAAAGTGAGAGAAAGTTTGGTGTTCTGATCAGTGCTGCTAAAGCCATGCAATAAAGCAGCAAGCTCTCGCCCAGAAAGTAAAACAAATGTGTCTGTGCTGGAAGCAAATCACATGGAGAACTAAATGTAAGTAAGATAAAAAAAGTGTGACATTCTTTCCTAGAGATTAAAGTACTAACACGGGAGGGCAAGAAGAGAGATGCCAAAAATGTACCAGCCAAAACAGATAGCTCTTTCATTAAACACGCATACAGACACTACCTACTATAAGTGACAGATAGCATCAAGAAGGGAATATCAGAGTTACAGCCAGGGGAGACCTGAGCTCAGAAATAAGTTGGTTTAATCATGAAGGAAAGGGATGTACTAGACCAGGCAGGAATGTTAAAGCTATTGAAATGTGTCTAGTCAAGTTTTCTGTGGAGTTTGCATGAAGTGCTTTTACTGACTAAGTTTTTTCTCTGAGTTCATTGGCAAATACTGCAGCCTGTGCAGGGCAGATGTTCTCCTTGGCACAGAATTATATGTTTGTCTAGGGCCATTACACAAGCACTGCACACTGATCTGCAGCTTAAAGAGTTATAAAATAAAAAATTCTGTAAAAGCCACAATTGAAAGTATTGTTTTTAAAAAGATAGCCAGATGACATAACATGTGGTACAGAAATGCTCTTATTCCTGATCATTTTTCAATAAATTGTATGATCTGTATTTACACACAAAAAAAAAAAACCAACAAAACAAAACAAAAATTTACAAAACCAGGAGATACTATCCCAATATATGCTGTGGTAATTATTCTTTAAATCGTTGCTTAAATCAAAGCTTTTCTATTTATCTGTTCTTTCAAAGGATGCTGATATACTTCAAGGACAAATGGCGTCTCAAGAATCACCGAGGAACCTAATTTTAGAACAAATGAAATTGAAGAGCTTGTGTAAACGATTACCAGGCACCTTTGATTCATGTTTGGAGCTGGCTCATTGAAAGGGGATTTCACAAATAAGCAAAATGTATATTCAGCAATTTACCTAGGAAAGCTCTCAGTTGTTCCTAGGGACATTAAACAATCCCCCGATTCCTCAAAGACCTGTCACAGAGTCATGAATTACAGTCATTCCTTGCCCTGAACACTTCCAATCCTATGTTTTTAGCAGGATTTCAAGAACTATTTGGCAGGAGCGCATTCTACTTCTAGGTGACTGCAACAGAAGTGGCACCAGAGCCACTTAGATCAGAGCTAATTTGAGAAGTCCTGCCTTAGGACAAGGGCAAAAATGGGACAGCTTTGGACAGTACTGAAATGTAAAAGAAACAACCTAAGTTTACAGTCTACATTTTGATTTATACAGAATTTACTGTTAACACACATAAGAAATCCCATTTGCACCATGTACAGTATTAAGTGATCTTTTGTAAAGGTGGAAATAAAGATCCTACTTTAGTGCCTGAAAACAAGAAGATAAACTTAACACTGCCCGCAAGGCCTGGGAAATCTGAGTCTTAACATCTCTGCAACTTAGCCTTGCTTGTCCGTGTGACAGTTAAAAAGCATGTACCCTGGGAGAATGAGTAGAGTGGAATGGTAGTCAACATGGCAGACAAAGACACTGGAATAACCCACAAGAGTTGCCTGCAAGAAAAAATTGGAGATCAACTCTCTTGTCTGAAATATGTAAACATTGATTTAAAATGCAAGCTTCCCAGGAAGCACTAAGGTTTTCCGGAATACATTGGCTGAACTGACATACTATTCATTTTATATTCAAAGAGAAACTCATTTGTGAAACTAATGATTAAATATCATTTTATATATCTATTTGGTTTAGTGGTTTTTTTTCACCAGCATATTAAAAAGCAAATTATCCATCTGAAAGTAAAAAGTATTTGCTTATTTAACAAAAATGGAAGCTGAAGTAGAAGAACTTAGCTGATTTAACCTAAACCAAAAAAGAAATCAGTACCTGAACTAGGACTGGAATCTTGCTTGACACATTGACTCTAATGTAATCAAAATCTGTAATAATATAAACTGCATCTTTAAACAAGGGATTATACTGCAGGAAGGAAAAAGTATTATATTACGGTTTTATTATTTTTTAGCACATTTATACCCATTAATTTTCTCATCAAGTCTTTGAAAAGTAAAACAATTATATTTATAAGTAATTCCTTTAGCTTTAGTGACTTATTTCAATTGCACAATACTAACACAAGAATTGCAATATAATATGGTGAGAACACGTTTATTTAGATTTTATACAGAAAGTACTATCATAAAGTTCTTAACATAAATAATGAGAATTCACTTATGGAAGAGGATGAAATAAAAAGGCAATGCTTGGCATTGCACGTTACCCTAAAAGCTGAACAGATCCAAAAGGAATATTAGACCATTTGTTGTTGCAGATGACTGAAGAAAATTCACTATAATGAATTTACTGAAGATTTCTTGACTGAAATAAAAAATGACACAATACTATAGCATAATACTTTTGGCCACTTCATGTTCAGAGAGCATCAAAAGAACAAATAAAGCCGTAAAGTTATCAAGCGACGTGGTCTTGAACCACCTGCTCCAGGTGACCCTGCTTGAGCAGGGGGGTCGAACTGGAGGATTTCCGGAGGTTCCTCCCAGCCTCAGTGATTCTGCGGTGCTGTAAACCCATCCAGCTTCCCCTAGGTTTTGAGATCACGAAAGCTACGGGATTTCAGAAGCGCTTTAACTTACTTGTAAAGCATTTCTCTCCTTCTGGAAACACACTTTCATGCCCTCTAGTGTTCAAAATATTAAAAACTTTCTCTCACTGATCAATTTCATCTAGAATCTTTAACTGGGTCATTCCTCTGATCAAGAGAAATAGTTCAGACTGTGAGCAAAAGAGGGACAAAGGGAACCATTTAAGTTAGTTGATCTTTCAGTAAGACAAAATAATGTATTAAGTTCAAAGAAATAGTGGTTCAATGATTATAGCATAACAACGGTGAGCAAATGCAGAGCTACGTTGAGACAGCTCTTCCTAAATGGAGCAACTTCTGTGTATCTTGCAAAAGAAACAGCACATGAAATATACAGTAAGTTGCCTATCATTCAGGTGATTTACAAAAAACAGATTAGGAGAAAATCCTTACTGCCACAGAAGGATTCTGGCATTCTGGTCCAGAGTTCTTTAGCTGGTTTTATCCATATTCCTGAATTAAACAATCGCTGAAGCAGGCACAATAAACCATAGGCTCTTAATCTAGTACTTGCACTAACTACCAGTCTGAAGAGTTACTCTTCCACTGACTCACTTACTCAATTAGTAGTTGAATATCTTAACCAGATTAGACCAAATTAGACAGAAGATAGCCCTAATCAGAAAATATAAATACATGAGATTTATTAGTGTCTAAGAAATCAAAACACAAGGGGTTTGATTCGTTTGACATGAAGATGGGACACCCAAAAACTGAGTTATCTGATTGCTAGGGAACTGTGTAAGCAGTTCTGAAAAACCACTAGCTTTGAAACATTATCAAATATAGACAGAAATTCAAACAAAATGTACATATAAGATCATCTGTGCTAGACCAGAAAAAAAGTTCATTCAATGCAGTGTCTCATCTCCATCAATGGCAGAAAGCAGATGACTTCAAAAAGACTTAAAGAGTAGACCCAGTATGTGAAAATTCTTTCCCCCAATATACGCCTAAACATCAACAAATTGTGACTCAGGGACTTCAGGGCTAAAGATAAATGGGCTTTGCTTTGGGATTTTTTCTTCGTTGTTGGATTTTTTTCTCATTTAAATTAGCGTTTGTTTCAAAACATTTGCAAGCTCTACTTACACAGCAATATCTGGTTAGAATGGTGTAATACAAATAAGTTTGCTAGACTTGTAAAAAACATAATAAAGTACTTTCATTTAAATACTACCTGCGTTGACATGCAAACTGTATGAAACTGGACTAACATCTGAGTGCATGTACATGTAATTAGAAGGTTGTACAGATGGAAATGTAGAAGTGGACATTCCACCAAGGTATCTAAACCACCTTAAATTCATGGATGACTTTGAGGTAGTCTTGTTTACCTCAATTTACTTATTCAAGTACATGTTGAATATATTTTGTAGAGTTTTGGTTTCTTTCTGTGGAAATTTTGCAATGATAGTGCTACACAGAAAGGCTTAGAATGTAATCTAACAGACAGATCTGATTGATTTTCTCTGTTTTTATGGAATATTGAATACAAATTTTCATATTTTAAACTTGCTTTTTTGTTCCTTTCACAGCAGATCAGTCATGCTTTAAAAAATATGACCTGACCCACAATATACTTGAGAAAAGCATCTAAATGTGTCCAAGCCCCCACTTTCGCTAGAAACATTTTGACTATTAATTACTAATTCTATAATTTTCAAGATACAAAAACTTTTAAAAGAACTATGCATCTGTGTAAAAAGACCGCAGAAATACCTGGATTTTGGAGGAAGTAAGTTCTCATCTTTCAGAACAAGAACATTTACAGCCCTTTTCATACCCAAAATGCCTTAGAAATATGTAGTGATTGAACACTACGGCATGCTTGACCTTCCTTTAAATCTGCAGGCAGGCACGACGGGAGGCTAAAAGGTTAAACTCGCTGAAACTACGTTTACTGTGTGATAAAAGCACACAGACCAACAATGCAGATTAGATGACAATAATACATTCCATTTTTCTTCCTTTGAAATGGTTTGTTCAGCTAGCCGTCACCAGGAGTCTCTACAGTGAGCTCAGTTGGTCTTTAAGCTACTCTGGTGGTACTGACTCGCTGCCTGTTGACTGCAGTAGCTCCGACACCTCTCATACATGCAAAGGTCACCTCTTTATACAGACAGTTGTCCTAACCTGGGGCAAATCCCATCCCTGGATTCTTAAGGGCTTCAGTCCCTCAGAAAACAGAGTTTAGACAACGTTTTTTAAGGGAGCAAAATGCCTAGACAGCTTTAAAAACGTGGCCTGTATACAACTCAAAGTGCTTAACATAATAGCATTCAATCTCAAAAATATGTGATTGTAAGGTAAGAGCAGTAACAGCTATACCAATTCAAAGTAGAGGCAATTCCAGCAGCAAAGCCGACTTGCGCCTGTCTTCCCAAATGAACAAATTTAGTAGCTGAAGTTGAAATAAAGCTTTTTTTTTTTTTTTTTATTTATTTAAACAGCGACCATCTGAATGCATCTCTTCAATACTCCAAATCATGAATAAGGATATTTGGAGCATCTTCAATACACAATTCCCATACCAACTGCTGACATACGTCCTCAGCATGAGTCATAATTCAGAAATTAATTCAGCAGCTTGGGAATCAGTCCACCAGTAACGGCTTGTGCCCATTAAGAAAAAGTCAAATCCTGAGTGCATTAAAAGCAAAAACATACCTTTCCAAGTTAACTCATAGCACGCAGTTCGGCAGTGTCTTGCACAAGGGCAGCCCTTTGTCACTGGTCACTCGACATCCCCTGCGTACAGCACTCCCGTCTTAGTGGCAAGGAGCACACGGCCACCTCCCAGCTCCACTGAGGTGGCCCATTATTCCACTAGCTAGGACTGAGTCTTTATATGTACTTCAAATAAATGACTGAGAATTTCACTTGCCATGAAAAAAAAACAGAAAAATAAAATAAAAAA
>VUYV01000058.1:970721-1036656 GCA_008711295.1 Anarhynchus alexandrinus | reverse complement strand
GCTTACCACTAAATTCTTTAAAAAAAAAAAAAAAGACAGAGCGCAGTATTAGCAGTTCGTGGAAAGCAATACACTTTCACCCAGTCTGTTATTAAAAAATGAGTGGAAATTGAAGAGTACTTTTAAACAAAAAATCAGTTTTAGAAAGAGGTCCTGAAATGAATTCAGTGAAAACTTCTCTTCCTCTTATGCCCTCACAGAAATGAAGGAAAATGCCATCGTGCTCCATCATGCTGCTTTTCGTACATCCAATAAATTTTCAGCATTGTTCTTTTAATAATGAAAATAGGAACAAGAACTACCAGCATTCGCCATGTCGTGAGGTTGCAAGGCAGAGGCTGCCTGTAGAGGTCAGAGACAACTGTGCATTCGTGATGGCGATTCGGTTTCGTGTGAACAACAGATTCCTACGAACAACATTTCTACCCCAAAACATTGGAGTAGAAGTATCTAACCAGAATTTTTTTCTTGTTTTTAAGAAAGAAAATGCGAGAAAACATGAATGAGAACACATGGGGAAACAGATGAGTAGTGCACGTTCCCTGAACAGACAAATATAGTTAATGTACTGGGTGACCTTTGTAAAGAAGCTATTAACCTAGTGACTTTTTTGCATTATATTTCAGATTATAAAAACAGATCATATTGTCTTGCATTATGCTATCTGTTACTTATTGGCACAGCAAAATGTGACTTTATAGTAAACATATTTGTTCCTTAGTTTCACAGGTGAAATTATATATAATATAGCATATTTGTTGAAGCAGATAAATTAAGCCCCTTTGTTCAGAAGCGATACAGAAATACTCTTTCATGAGAAATGAAGGCCTTAGAGAAAAACAGCACACTGGCCCCAGAGCCAGGTGCATCTAGGTGAACTTTTAACAGCACAGAAGTTTTAATTAAAGCCATGGGAAAGGATAAGTAAACAGCTTCACACAGAATATCCTAGAACTCTCAGAAAATAAGGAAAGGAAGAAATCTATCAGAAGAACTGTAAAAACAGGGAGGAGTTAGGGGACGAGGAAGAAGTAAGAGATGTTAAAAGAAGCACAGAGACTGAGGAAATATGACTGAAGAAAGCTCCAGTTTTAATCCAGGAAAAAATTTCTGGGGAAAGGAGAGGGATGATTTCTAATCTATTTTTTTTCTCTCCTTTTTTTCTTTCCAATTCATGGTACAAACTGCTTCATTACCATGTATGTATTTTAGTCAGAGAGAGACGATGTGTACCGTATTTCCAACATTTTCAGCCAAAAATTACTTTTCCCTCATAAGAAACACAGTCTTGAAAACCCATACAAAAATCTGAGCTCTTCTCCCAAATTTACCTAGAACATTTTATGTTACTTTGGCTGTACTGCCTTGGGAAATTGTGCTAGGCTTTTACAGCTGCATTAACTAGTAAAGGAAATCCTGAGCTTCGTACAGAAACTTTACTCACACTAAAAATATAATTTTGGAACAAAACTATTAGTACTTTTAAAAACACAAGTAAGAGGAAAATAGAGATCTGAACGTTCCCAGCAGTGATCTTGAACTTGGTTTCATAACAGGATTTCTTTTTGCCCTATCTGCAAGGTGTAAGTCAGCACTTTCGTTCCTCGATATTCTTAAATTATGTACAAGTTAAGCTGTGATTATATATTGCATTGCAAGGTTACATTTGAATAAAATGTTGAGTATTATGCTGATTTGCAACATTAGTTGCCAGTACACTAAATCACTTTTATCAGCTTCACAATTCTGGAGAACAGACAATATTTAGTTGAATGAATAAAGATATTTTGGAAATTACTTCAATGATATTTCTGTAAAGTGACAGTTGACTGTAACAGATGAAGCTGAGTCATCAGTCAATCATGGCTGAAATCAGGAAGTGCAGCTGTAGAATGCATTGATTTCATGTCTATTATGCTGTTAAGAAAGTTTCAAGACATTTCACCCTTTCTGATCAGATTTTCACCCAGTATAGACCATCTTATATCGTTTAATAATTTCATCTACTTTATAATGAAAGGCTTTGCAGAGTTCATATAGCTGGACTCTTCCTGTCTTTTGTTGACTTTTCTCCTCATTAGAAGCCTAGGTATTTTCAATCATAAACTTTTCTGATGGATTTGCTTTAAGAATCAGTTGAAATGCATCTGCTGCAATGGGCATAAGTGAAGTGCCATTTTCATACAATACCTGTCTGTAGAGCTGCCTTTCCAAAATTTAGATAGATTTGCCATGTCTATCTACACTGTGCATTCACTACCTTATTCTGGGAAAAATCTCAAACCTAATAAAGTTTCACTACTATTAGTATTTTGGAGGTGTTATGGATTACACTGACCATCTGACATCAGACAGATAATGTCCCTGGAAGAACAGGTGAAGGCTGCCTGGCTCACTGCAGTTTATCACGGCCCACTCACTTAGCAACTAAAGACACTGTTGAATGAAGTTAATTCCACAAGCTCTGCAGAGTTTTCCTCCCTAGCTGTAAGAGCTGAACTTCCTCCCGATTTGAAAAAAAAGAAAACAACCAAACAGGAATCTATGCAGATAAATATCTGAAAACCCAGAAAATCTCACTTCAAGGCTGGTCTGAAAATCATTGCACAGCAATATTGGTATAGCCATTGCTTAACAAGAATAACACTTTTCATCCAACTTCAAAACTAAAGAGGAAATTAAGCACTGCCAATTGAGTAGTAACGCTGCAAAATCTTACTAGTTTCTCTTACAGCATCCTGCAAAAAGCAACATCTTCTGTACAGGGATGTTCACCTTGATTTGAGGGTTACAATGAGTTTTGAAGTAGATAATGCTTCTACTATTGTATGCAGCAATAGATTATCTTATTTAAAAGTTATCTGTAATTTACTGAAAGTGTTTTCAAGAGCAGCCATTAGAAGAGTAGGAACAGTGCCCTGGCATTTCCAATTCAAAGCACACCTGCACTTTTTTATGTGCTTCACCTGCTATAGTCTGCTAGCTATGACTGATATTAAGCCTTCTATTTTAACAATGATACTGCAGTCCCTGTTCTGCAAAAGCTTCTTATTTAGATCAAAAAAAAACATTATTTTTTAATGTAATTGCCTCCACTGATGAATAGTTTACATTGAACAACTTAATTAAATGTTCACGAAGACCCACACTGCAAAACATTTAATTGAAAATCATCAAACCAGGATAAGAAAAAAGAACGACTCTGTTTTCCAAGATTATACTTAGACAAATGCTTAGGAGTTAAGATTAATGCAGCATCTCAGAAGTGTTAGCAATATCAGGCAATTGGCTTCTGTGGGGGCAACAGCACATTACAATCACTTGATGTTTGAAGTCTCATTTCTGCCCTTTTAATTCACCATGTTTTACATGGCTTCACTTGAGAGCCTTGGCACTACGTAGTTTGCTTTGTAAAAGACCACTTTTCTCTTAATAAGAACAACTATATAATACTCACATGAAGCATTCAGGCAGACCAAATAATTGTATCGGCCACTTAGTTTTATTTAGTTAGTGTATTCTTCACAAAACCGCCTAGCACATGAGACACTGAAGCAAGTGGGAAGTCTGTACTGTTCTGGTGACTGTGTTGGAAAATCATTATCCAAATTTGCAGAGATATCACCCTTATGTTCCTGCCTCCCCCAGAGACTCACAAAAGGACAGCTATAGAGTCCCTCTGACTCACAATGAAACTGTACAGAAGGTGTCTGTGCAGAAGAACATCAAAAAACTCATGGGATCCATGAAGTCTGGCCTTGTACCATCACTTACAAAGAAAACACATGAAACAACTTCAGAGGGAAAAAACAAAAGTGAGTCAGTTCAGTAGGAGTTGCCACTGACTAACCCATTTCTCTTCCTAGTGAAAAAAACTCTGAACACGAAAAAAATTATTTGCAATTTTCTCAAGGAACAACATTGCCAGATCCTGCTGTACCTTTTCCTTTTCTCTTCTGAATGCAACTGTCTCAGCAAATTACAATTCTTCTAAAAGCAATTTCTGTGGGTCCTGAAGAGGCCCAGTTGTCTCATTTCACTATGAAAGGTAACTAATACCCACTATGAAAGGTAACTAATACCCTCCTTCCAGCTCCTAAGCAGGCAAATAAAATCTAGAATAAGACTGGGATTTCAGGTGAGGAATGTGCAAGTCACTAATATTCCATCTTTTCAGTTGAAAAATCAGGAAGGGAAATAATTTCCAGAGCAGAACAGCTTTATTGGGTGAGATTGAGAATCCTTTATTCCATGTCTACAATACCTCACAGGTCACAACAAGCCTGGGTTCAAAAATCTGAAAGAGAATGGGATTAGACAAATTCTTCCTTATCCTTGAAAGCCTCTTATCAGTTACTGGGGGAAATATCAATACCTCTGGCTTTCCACTAGTCATCTGATGAATCCAGTCCTGACTATTTCTCTAATTAGCATGCCAGTTAACATTTACCAAATATTTTTAGCGAGCTTACAATTCTTAAAAAAACATTCACCCGGCTTTACTTCAAGCAGCTAAGATCCAAAGAGGACTGTATCCCTTCTTGCGTAAAAAGAACACACAAAGCATTGGAATGGATACGTACAATTGGCACACAACTACCAATATCTTAAATACACATTGTTCAGGAAACATCAGGCTAAAGGTTGACGACACAAATTACCTTTGTCCTCCTTGTACATGTGCATTGTGCTACAATCTTTAATGAAAGGACCACATACACTTTTTACCCACTGGAGTCTACCTCATCCACTAAGATGGAGCTGCTGAGGAGAGAGCAAGTATGGACAAACAAGACAAGAAGTGAGATATGTCTCATAGCTATCCTTTTGGCCCTAATAAGAAGGTATGTAGTAAGTGACATGGGAAATTACAGAAAAAGAAAGGATGATCTTTTTATTTAGGAAATTGAATGCAATACTAAAGAAAGTCATAGACAGCAATTACATTTTCCTCATATTCAGGCTATCTAAACTTGCTTTGCTAAAGTGCTGAGTTTATACACACAGATGAAGTTAAAGGGAGTTTTTTCTGAACATGTGAAGAATTTTATCACAGGTCCTTGAGGCATCCAACCAACTATGTAAAATTAAGTGGGAAACTTTGACCTTAGTTTTGCTATATTCAGTACCCATTTACAAAAAAAAAGCAATATTAGTCCATCATCAATCAGTTTTCATTGTGAAGAAAAATAACTTCTGCTGTAAAGTACTAGTGCATTGCAGCAACGAACCACAGAATCACAGATTGGCTGGAAAGGGTCTCTGGAAGTCACCTCACCCAGCCTCCTGCTGGAAAATGGGCTTTCACCAACACAGAACAGTTCAGCCATGGCTTTGTCTAGTTGAGTCTGATAAATCTCCAAGGCTGAAGATCTGACAGCATCTGCAGGCAACATATTCAAGCACTGCACTACCTTCCCAGTAGAAAAATTACGTCAAAAAGAGACACCTACCTGCCCCAAAGCCACAATTTGTGACCATTGCCATTTTTAGATCATTGTCCACAATGAAGATGAGTTTGCTATGTCACTGTTTGCAGCTATCCAGTAGCTGTTATTATACTGTTACTAGCCGCAGACTATTAGATGTCTCCTTAGTCTTCTGTTTACTTAAGTAAACAAGCCCAACTCCTTCAACCCCTCCTCACTCCACCTTGGTAGCCCTCCACTGGATATCTGATGGCTTCTCCAAATCCCTCTTTAAGTGGTACACCAAAACTACTGGAAGCATTTCAGTAACTCACGAGTTCTGAGAGAAATAACTACTTCCATTGATCTACTGGCCACAGTCCTCCTAATGTAGCTCAGTACGTGGGTCGCTTTGTTCATGATGATAGTGTACTATTAGGTCATATTCCACCAGGTGTTCATCAAAATCTCCAGATGTTTTTCAGTAGAATTGCTACTCAGCCACTCATTTCCTGCCTGGTTTATTCTGACCCAGCGCTCTGCATTTCTCCTTACTGAACTTCACGAGATTAGCCCAATCCACAGGTCCCTCTGGTCTGAAGTTCTGACACTCGTCATGTTAGTCACTTCCCTTTTGCCCCCCAAAGAAAAAGACATCCTGGATGTGCTTTGCTTCTTCTGGAATGCATATAGTCTCAATTTTACCTCAGTTTTTAATTCCCAAAGGGTATTTATCAAGCAGGTCGAGTCTGAATAAAAATGTTGAATATTCAAAAGTTATGAATCAGTTAATTAATTTTAAAAGTACTGTATTTTATGTTATATTTAGATTATTTTGAATTTAAAAGACTGAATGAAAAAGGTCAAGTGAACTTCACACTAATAACCACCTAGAGAATCAATTTTCCAGCGATGTTAAACTCAGATAAAAAGCTGTTTCATTCTTAAAAAACTTACACATGCATTGGCATAGACCCACACATCACATGTGCATTTAAAACAGCAACTTTTACTATGGATGTGCCATTTTGTGCCAGTAATAATTAAAGTTTCTTCATTCTTAGAAATGAATCTTGTACCTTCAAGTGTAATTCTGGAATCTTCAATCTTTCCTCTTTTAGTAAAGAGGATCTCAGAGACTGGAAGACCCTCACAGCACAGTTTCAATCTCAAAATAGACCCTTTGCACCAGGTGCCACGCACACACAGAGGAAAGGCAGCAAACCTCCATTTCATAAAAAAAACATATAGCTCCTATGCATGAGGCTTTTTCAATACACTCTCTGGCATTGCTACCAGCAACATAATCAAGAGCCTGGTATTCCAAAAAATACTGCACATTCCCTGTTCTATATTTGGACATAGACATCCCCTACTAGCCACCGCTGGAGGCAAGATACCATTTTTGATGGACTCCTGGTCTAATCTGCTATAACTGCTTTTACGTTATTTTTTCTTTCCTTAATAATTTGGGATGTTTCTTAAGATAATATGAAAAATAATTTTGACTTCTCTTCCAATGGTCTACATTGTTACTGGTAACTCGAGCAACTGTTCTAGATATTTTTACTTGTTCCTATTGCAAAGGATGGAGGATGAAAGAAATCTACTGTTTCATTAGGAACAGAATTTACTTCACTTACTTTCAGTCATTTAAAAGTTAGGGGTTTAGTTCAATACATTTTTACAAGTCAACATATAATAATGGACAAAGACAGGCACCTTGAAAATATGATTCTTTCCACCCACCTTAAAGGTCAATTTTGGACAAAACTCTGGAGATGCCTTTCACTTTTCAACACTCACAAAAGAAATTTGGATGACTATTAACAAAGATGCTTGGTTTTTAAATGACTATGGAGTTGAAACTCAACCCAGCTGCTTAATTACTAGTACGTAGCTATAAAACCCAACACATAGTTACTTCTTTTCCTATAAGCACCTTTCTTTTATGCAATTTGTTATGCAATTGTTGGAGGATTACATTTCCCATTTTCCAAATAAAAATCTTGTTGGCCAGTTTATCACCCATTTTCAAATTCTCAGTACATCTGGCTCTCAGTCATGCCTTGCAAATGAGGGACTGGGGACAGGGCGTTGTTTTTTTGTGGGTTTTTTTTTGTTTGTTTTGTTTTGGTTTTTTTAAGGGTGGGGGAGAGGGGAATTGGCCTAGCAACTCTCTGGCTGTTCTAGCTCCGAAATGCCACAGCGTGATGAAAGAAACTAATATGGCACGAGAGACTTATGATGGACCTATCCCAGACTAATTATCATAAAGTTTGCTCTTTCTCATCAAGACAGCATATTCTGGTTGCTGTGATAAATCATCGGAATAGGTTCCATTACAGCTGTCAGCTTGAGGATGGCATGTTTAATGACAGTCCTGGTATTTCCTTGTGTTTGATAATATTTCCTTTGGGAGATGCTATTTTGTGATATAGAATCCACAATTCTAATAATTTTATTTTGTGAAGGTGAATACTATTTCCATACAACCTTCAAAATGCACTTTACAGCAATTCACATCTAGCTTCCCTTTCATAAGTAACATTCCTTCAACAGATGTTTTATTTCAGAGAGCTGTCACACTGCATGTTTCAGCAGTCATCAGTAATAGGCATGTCTACCCCTACGCATTTACTTTCTCATCAGTAAGACAATAACGTGTCTCAAAGTTCAACAACCGTATTTGTTATTATCGTTGCTTATTATCTGAGTCACCATAGTACCTAGGAGCCTTCAAAGTGAAACAGGGCTCCGGGTTGTTAGCTATGAAAGAAGCATATTCAAATCATGGACAGGCTTTTATATTAATCCAAATAATTCCAGTGGACAAATCAATCAATATCAATAGCAAAAAGTTATCTAAATTTATTAAGGTTGAAATTTACATCTTCACTCTTCCTTTTTGCAGGAAAATATAGCCTTTTATGAAGTACCTTTTTGTAGACTTTGAAATTCAACAGAAAACCTTTGGGTTTCTGAACTTTCTTTATTTACCTGAACATAGTGCAGAATTAGCTATTTCTGCAATGTTACATAGGCATAAAATACACTGATAACATTGCTTTACCAACCCATGAAGATATCTTAATGATCCACTCTAATATCAGCAACATTTTAAGAACCACTGTTAACAAGTATCAGAACAATATATCTGAGTGATGCTTAAGTGACAAGGAAAAGTTAAGTATTTCATTAAAAAACAAAGTTTGAAGAGAGGATTAAATCATCATCCTATTTAGAGATCGTTATAGGGCTTAGTCACTACAGCACTTGAACAGATGCAAATGAAAGATGCATCTGAGCAGTTGCTATAATACAGAGGACAATATTTATTATGTGAGTTCTAAGTCCTGCACAAAATTTGAGTTGTTTAGTGAACCAGCAAACACACAGAACACTTTTTCTTCAAATTATTGTATCACCAAAAATCCAAGTGCGGTAGTTTACCCATGATAGAGAGAGAAAACATATACCAGTAAAAGGGAACAGCCTGATTAGAAGGGACTGTAATTACAAGTAATCATATGACTTAGAAATTGAAAAGGATAGTACTGACAATCCACTTGAAAATCACAACTTGCTTTAAAAGAAAAAAAACACAACACTGTTGTCTTTTTTTTTTTTTTTGAAAGGCAACTTAGCAAAATCTTGGCTGTAAGAAGCTTCAAAGAAAATTCATTTCCATTTTAGGGCTACTTTAGATGGTCAAAGCAATCTAAGGCAGAGTGCAAAGAAGAATACAAGCGAGAAACAGAGACACAAAGTTCAGAAGAGTGAAAAACGATCTAAAAAAACAGATTGGAGAAAGTAACCTTATGTAGCTCTCTACGAACAGAGTAAGCCATGACAGCATGAGCAAGTAAGACTGAAAGTAGCAGTAGGGTATGAGAGGCACAACAATATCATTCCCTGAAAATACAGAGGTAAAATAGGAACTAATGAAGTTAGATTTGTGGCCCAGTACTACTAGTCCTTAGTAGCCATTAGTTTGCAACGTGAAACCTTCATACCTAGGCATCTCAGAAAAACTAATCGTTTTCCTAAAGCATAGAAGTGCAAGTAAATAACTGAAAGAGTATTCACATTGTCTTAATATTTCTACTTAAGACACCAAGCATCTATCACTCTGGAATCAGGCAGTTGCAAACCCAGAGGAGGATATGTGAAAAACGACTGGATATGTCATCCAATCTTCCATTTTGCATGCATGCAACTCCTGCAATGTTAATGGGTGATATTCACCCTTATCAAGTCATGAACATGCCCCAAAATGTGAGCATCTGCTTCAAATTTCCTGGCTTTTGTTGATTTGTCTCAGTCATAAAGATATTTAAATGTACATTTCCATTACTAAATAAAAAAAGTAATAATGATGCAGTTGCTGTGCTTATCTATTCGCCAACATCTGTTGCTTTGTGGCTGGTTCTTGTTATTTACTTTTTGGAAGACATTTGTTAGTTGACATCCAATAAGGTTTTCTAATAGCTATTTGATTTTGCTTTTATTGAAAAGTAATGAGAGATTAAGGAAAATATACAATTGCGCTACATGTTTACACAATCTATACACCTTATAATTTATCAGGACTCTCGTCAATTAAAGATCTCAGTGGAGAGCTTCCTAACATTTTCACTTATTACCAGTGATTTCATTAAAATTCTAAATGCATGATTTGAGAACAATGTTATGATGGGTATTTGCCAGACAAGTTACAAAACAGACTAGAATTACTAAAAGCAGAAAGAAAAAAAAAGTAGGAACATATCATACAAAGACCTTTTCCATGTGAAGGAAGCTGCAGTTATACAACTGAGTATTGCACCATGTAGAAAATCTTAGCTGGGTTTTTGTATAATATAAGGGGAGATGAAGGGACAAAATCAAACCTACTACTCAGCTTTTAACCAGTTTTTGAAAGCTTGCATCAGCTTTGGCCAAATCTCTAGTCTGAAAATTTATATGTATTATATGCTGGGTGAATTTCTGAATCAGTGCAATCTCATTTAATTTGTAGAAAGATGTATAAATGAACTTCCTTTGGAATTACTTTGAAAATTTTGCAGTAGATTTAAATACCTTAATCCCACTGCACTACTCTCTTAAAGGCCAACAGGAATGTTAGTAGCTGAAAAAAAATATTAGTTATCTTTTAGAAAAGACTGAAGTGAAATTCAGTGATGTATGTCAGAAAGGAGATTCAGATTACTTCATTCTAATTGTCTAAAATGTCCTTAAGTCCAGGAAGCTCTGGAAATTTTTTATCACATTAACCCATCTACTTGAACTGTATGTTAACATTAATTCATTTTAAAAATGTTTTACTTATGTACTGAGAAGAGCCATATGTTAATAAAAGTATCAGGAATTTTTTACTATATGATAATGCCCAGTCATGTGGATGAAGTGGGCAGATTTGTAACACCAACAGAAGTAGAAAAACAAGTGCCAACTGTAGAAAAATATAGCCAGTAGCTTCCCCAAATGCAGAAAACAACAGAATGCATTTTTTTCTTCATATTTTGCTTTCTGTTCAAAAATAATCCACACGGTTGGCACAGCAGCTATCCCATCAGATAGTAAACATGACACGCAGCTTCATATTGAGTGATAACTGCTGTCACCCAATATGCCAAGTGTTGCCCACTGATCCCATATTTTGACTTCCGTTTGTGCATTCCTATAGCCCATTTGGATTATCACAATAAGCAGAGCTCAGTCAGCAGCTCAGTCCGGTGATCGCTGTGATACGTTGTTCATCCTTTTCTCCCTCAAACACATTAGATACAGACCAAGGGGTAGGGAGGTCATTACCAGCCATGTTCTGCCTCAGACATTTGGAAAAAAAAAGAGTGGCGAGGGGGTGTGCGCTGTTGATGGCATCCTCTGAGTGCAAGCTGGCTGTTTACCACATTGCTGCTAGGAGACCTAGCTACAAGTATATTAGCAAATAGGTATACATCCTTTGCTGCCTCCTGCATTATCGTTTTGCAAATTTTTTGTAGATTATAAAGAAAAAGGTTAAACTTCTTGTGTGTTAGTAACCAAATTTTAATATTCTAAAATACTTTTTCGTACTAAAGAAATAGAACTGACTGAACAGAATTTGTCAGAATAAGTATTAAATGAATTCTAACCATTGTGGTTTGAAAATAATTTGTACTAATAACCTTTTATTGCAAATAAATATATATATATATTCCATATAGTTTGAATTAATGTTTTAATGACTGAAGACTTCCTGAGTTAAAGTTTGGGGATTTATTCCATTAATATCTCCAATTGCTTTTTTGACCCATTAAACTGTGAATGTTCACAATATCCTTTGATGAGGATTTCCATAGCTTAACTACACGTTTCATGGAGAGGTGCCTCCCTTGGTCTGTCACAGAACTGCTCCCCACTCCCTCTGACCAGTGCTTTGTCATTGCTCTGAAGGAGATGCTGAGCAGTCATTATGCAGCCATATTCTTCACAATATTTCTTATACTTTCCAGTTGCCCTTTTTTCTAGGCTGAAATGTCCCTATCTTTGTTCCATTCCTCAGAATTTCATACTTTTGATCATGTTTGCTATCTTTTTCTGTAGCATTTTCAACTACCCTGCTTGAGAAATCAGAGCAGTTAACATCCAAAACATAGCCATAACATGGCTATAGATAATGACATAAAGTTTCCCTTTCTGTTCCTTATTCCTTTCCTCATAATTCCTAACACAGTTTACTTATTTGGCTGCTACAGAGTGCTGAGACAATGCTTTCAGAGAACTAGCTACCAAGACTTTGTGCCTGAATGGAACTTGGTAGTTCAGAGCCCTAAAGTTCAAATTGTTTTTCCCATGTGCCTTACCTCATATTTATATGTGTTTATTTAAATCTGATGTTTTATTAGATATTCAGCACACTGAGATCCTTCCACACCCTGTTTCTGTTGGTACACTTGAGAAGGAACATCACCACCACATTGTTTGTCATTCACCACAACCTTCAAGTTCTCTCCTAATAGCAGCCTGCACAGCCACTGACTTCTTTATATTTACAGTCTATTCCTCCTTTCTAAACCTCACCACCCCCAGCATAAAAAATTTCTTCCTTATATCCAGTCTAAATCTTCCCTCTTTTACTTTAAAGCCATCACCTCTTGTCCTATCAGTACAGGCCCTGCTGAAAAGTTCGTCCGCATCTTTCTTATAAGCCCCCTTTAAGTACTGAAAGGCCACAATAAGGTCTCCCTGGAGCCTTCTCTTCTCCAGGCTGAACAACCCCAACTCTCTCAGCTTGTTCTCATAGGAGAGGTGCTCCAGCCCTCTGATCATTTTTCAGGCCCTCCTCTGGAGTCGCTCCAATGGGTCCATGTCTTTCCTGGGCTGAGGGCCGCAGAGCTGGACGCAGTACTCCAGGTGGGGTCTCACGAGAGCAGAACAGAGGGGCAGAATCACCTTCCTTGACCTGCTGGACACCTTTCTTTTGACGCAGCCCAGGATACAGCTGGCTTTCTGGGCTGCAAGTGCATTGTTGGCTCGTGTCCAGCTTTTCATCCACCAGTGCCCCCAACTCCTTTTCGACAGGGCTGCTCTCAGTCCCTTCATCCCCCAGCCTGTATTGATACTGAGGGTGCCCTGACCCATGTGCGGGACCTTGCACTTTGCCTTGTTGAACTTCATGAGGTTTGCACAGACCCATCTCTTGAGCTTCTCCAGCTCCCTCTGAATGACATCCCATCCCTCAGGCGTGTCAGCGCCACCACTCAGCTTGGTGTCGTTGGCAACTTGCTGAGGGTGCACTTGATCCCACTGTCTATATCATTGATGAAGATATTAAACAGTACTGGTCCCAGTATGGACCCCTGAGGGACACCACTTGTTGCTGATCTCCATCTGGACATTGAGCCATTGACCACTACCCTCTGGATGCTACCATCTAGGCAATTCCTCATCCACTGAACAGTTAACCCATCAAAACCATACCTCCTCACTTCAGAGAGAAGGAAGTTGTGGGGGACCCTGTCAAAGGTCTTACAGAAGTCCAGGTAGATTACATCTGTAGCTCTTCCCTTGTCCACTGATGTAGTCACTCCACCATAGAAGGCCACTAGGTTGGTCAGGCAGGACTCGTCCTTGGTGAAGCCATGCTGGCTGTCTCCAATCACCTCCCTCTCTTCCATGTGCCTTAGCTTAGCTTCTAGGAGGATCTGTTCCACAGCCTTCCCAGGCAGAGAGGTGATGCTGGCGGGTCAGTAGTTCCCAGGGTCCTCCTTTCTACCTTTTTAAAAATGGGTGCTTCACACAAGCTCACTTAATTCACCCTACTTGACACTAAATATTTGCTATTTTCTGATAATACATTTAAACCAGCTGCATTCTCAGTTTGTACTAATTTAATCTAAACCACATTTAACTAGTTTGCTTGCAAGACTCTCACGGGACAGTGTCATAAACTTTCCTACAATCCTCTCCTAATACTAGTCCAGTTATCCTGCTAAAGAGAAGTATCACATTAGTGGACATAATTTGTCTTAATCCACACTGGCTGTTAGGGTTCTTTTCGACTTAATTGTCTGCTAGTTGCATATAAATTGATTGCGTGATAAATCATTAACTATCCTTCCAGGCATGAAAACTTAGGCTCAAATACGCGTCTAAGCTTAAAGAGTTTCCATTCTTCTGCAAAGCCCCGAGGACCGTTGTTGTGCATGCTTTTAGGCTACCACCAGCCCCAGGCAAAATATTTCAGCTTTGATTTCTGACAGACAAAAGATAGTATATTAAATCAGCTAAAAGTCAGAAACAGCAGAAGGTATTTCTGCTCTAGTAAACTGGAAAGTAAATTAATACACAGGGCCAAACCCAGCCATGGCTGGTTCAGGAATTGAATCTCAAACAGACCAAACCTCTGTTTCAATATTAGGAACAGAGGAGGTGGCTGAGAGCACTGAGAGCTTGAGTTACCTGGTTTTATTTTGTGACTGCACACCTGTCCAGACTCTCAAATCTCACTAGTAGAGACTGAAGCTAAGGTATTTTTTCTTCAGACTGCAAAAGGCTAGCGGGTTGCTACCAAAGATCAGCTGAAATGTGGTCACTCAGCCCTGTGCCTTAGACATCAAGACGACTGCTGTGTAATTACTTCAGCCAGCTTTTCCCCAACTTTTTAAGGATGAAGCCTTGTTTGCCCTCACTATTTCTCTTGATCTATCTCACTGCATGAAAAGATAGAACATGCTCATTAATTATTTAGCTAATATCTTAGATATTGTCACTTAAAGACATTAAGAAGTATGGCTCTCAACAGTATAAAACTGTACATTAGTGATAGGAGCTGCCTTTCATTTATGACAGAATTGCCTCAAATGAAACAACATTTTAGATCCTCACTGGTAGAAATGACAGAGTCCGAGTTTCACTACTTTTGCTGGCGCATCCCCAAGTGCACAAATCTACCATCATTCATTGGTGTGTCTCCCTGAAATTTAGTGTTGCCTAAGCCAGGTCATTTAGATGGTATCAGTACCCTGTTTCAGCACATTGCTCTCAGTGGAGATAAAGTTTGAAATCAGTCTCTACTTGCATGCTAAACTAACAAAAATAAAAATTATTTAGTTGTTCTTACTTTTTTTTTCCTCAGCCATTGCTATTGACTATATAATATTTAATAACTGATTAGTGAACTACATTCTAACTGCAACAAGCCATGTATGCTTCAATAGTAACTATCCTGTAGTTTTTGTTAAAACGTACAACAAACTTTTTATTTCTAAACTCCTTTGTTACTGTGCAAGTCATCGCAATTTCTGAAAACATACAGTGCCATCATTTCTTTGTTGGGCTAATTCTGCTTACGCTGCTCAGACTGCTTTTTAATTTTCGTTCAAAAGCATCTTCTGCTTTTTTTCTTTCTAAACAAAATCAATCAACACATAAAATAATATGATGTAATACAGATTTTTAAGAACTCTATTTCTCCAGTAATCCTGACTTGTGGAGAAAATCACCAAAACTGAAGTAACCAAAGAGCCAAAACAAATTCCTCTTGTTTAACAACAAACTAAACCAGAAGATCCTAAGAAAAACTCTGATGGTGTTTTCATCATTTGACTCATCATTTTAGTGTCTATAGTTGCCTAGTATTCTTGACACCTGTGACAACTCATTTTATTGTTCTACTTTGAGATCCTCATCTCTATATTATGTTTCAGAATCTCACTGAAGCTTCTCTCCAAAACAAAATTAAAGTAACTTTGAATTTCTTAAGAAAATTACCTTTACTCTATTGTATGCAAATATTTACTGCAGTTCCTTTTAATCTTAAAAAAATTACAAAAATCCATGCAAAAATACATTTCTCTAACGTTGCATATATTATTCAAAATATGTTTTATTAGAAGTATATAGAGACACATGAACATGTATGAAAGAGATCTATTACGTTTTTTTAGGTTGTGAAAGATATAAATACTTTGCTATTGTCCTCCAGACAATCCTTCTTTGGAAGAACTCCCAATTACAAAGTGAATCCAATGAAAGAGAGAAACAAAAAATTACATACAATAATTAAAACAGAACTGAAATTCCTACAGTCTAACTAAAAAAAAAAAAAATGAAAGGAGGGTTTTTTTCACTTTTGGTTTTGTTTTGGACATACTTAAGCAATATTTTCATTATCTTTTTCAAGGCCAACAGGTTTAAAAACTTTAAAAAAACCCTAAGATTCTCACTTTACAATTTGTCTCAGGGAATTAGAGTTGAAAGTCATGCACTAAAAAGCATGCCAGCTAGTAAAACAGACTATGCTGTACATGTTCTTTTAGTCACAGTTATCTTAAGCCTCAATTCAGATGCACCAATGTTTTTAAAGAAGAAGAAACAAACAAAAAACAGTAATTAGAGTCTCAGTGAGCTTTCTATGCAGCAGCAGTCAAGCATCCATGGTTTTCTATTTGAAAAGAAATTAAAGTAAGAACATTTTTAATGATACAAGTTAAATAGCAGATAGATAATAACATTTTGTTCATGCCTCTCAGAAGAAAAGCCAGAAGGAATAAAATGGATGGCTTAATGTTAAGGAAAAAAATAATAGTTCTACTATTGGAAATTGGCTATAAAATACATATCCTTAATAAATTATTATTCAAAGTCTATGCCAGTACTGGTCACAAACAAGAGGCAAATAAACCACAAAAATACAAAGGACTTTAACAGCCTCCACACAGTAGTTTATATTGCAGGGATGTAAGGGGGGGTGCGGGTCAGGACACTTGAGATCACCTGACATTCACAGTGGGAAAGAATGTGTGTTTCATAGAAACTGTGAAGAAGAGCATGGGCAACAAGCAAATTATTTCAGGCACTTTGCCCACAGAAAGATCACATATTAAGGGGAGGACAAAAGGGACAGAAATTGCAAGGTAGTACACTGAAAGGTCAGGAGATAAGAAACAAGCTCTGGACAGAAATTGCAAGGTAGTATACTGAAAGGTCAGGAGATAAGAAGCAAGCTCTGAAACCAGCTAAACACCATCCATGACGATGGAGGATGAGGTAGGAAAGCGAATGGGAATTTTGCCATAAGGAACAGTTTCGCAAGTCAGCTGAGCGTCTTTCTCAGTATGCCACTATAGTATGATGCAAGCCAATTTGAAAACACCATCACTTACTAAAGCAGCATTTATTCCAAGCACCCTATAAGTGTAGAAAGTTATCATTTCCAAAATAATCTGCCCAATGGAGATTTAGAACAAGGCAAACTGAAGGTATATGATACAGTTTTCATATGATGAAACAGCATATTTTGAAATGACACTGAAATGAAAGAAAAAGCAGGTTTTAGAGAGCATTTCAGATGGAACAGAGGATGAGTACTAAGATGTTACAATGCAGGACCTGCTTGTGAAATGAAGTTGCTCACATCAACCAGAGAACGGAACAGAAATACACTCAGTAGTTAGGCAGCTCCCTATTACGGGTCAGCTTATGCTGCAGCTAAAGAACCATTAAAACATGAGTTTTAATAAGCAAGTTTTATATCAGTAGCAGACTAACCAAGTGCTCATTACATTATCACTTCCAGCTCTGCCAGCTCAACCAAGACTTTGCAAGCAGTGATATATAACATACTATATGTTTTTTAAAAAAAAGTTACCCCCTGCATATAGGATATAATTTCCCTCTGTATCCTTTTTTCAACAGAAGAAAAAGCAAGGCATCCTGTATATCTCAATTAAAACAAATTACTTTTTCCCCCACCAACTAGTTTCCAATCAAATCAATTCCTTCTGGGAACACTATGTGCTTTGCAGCACGGTTCACCATATATTGGGGATCAGACTGTTATGTTCTGGTTTTATGGACATGAAGATACAGCTAATACATGAACATTTGTCCAAGTCCTAACTCCCACCACTGTGTCATTGCAATTGTAACATTTCCATGGATACCATTAAAAAATGATGACTACCTTGGCAATTTGACAAAAAAAACTCACTTGTACTCAGATGCAGGCCTATGTCAGAAACACTCGTCTTGCTTTGACCGGTAGTATTGCAATTCTGAAATGTCATCTTATTGCAGAACAGAATCCTAATGCAGAATGGAAATTTCAAGTGATTCAAAACTTTAAAAGGCATTTCAGGTTAATTGAAATGCATTTGGTATTAAAAAGCTGAAATGTTTCTTTTTTTTGCGTGTTTTCTATTAGACTTTGGAAGCCTCATGATATAAAAATCTAAACCCCAAAATCTCCTTTGAAACAGAAATTTGACTCATTTCTTCCTAAAGACAAACCAGAATTATCAGTTTGAAAATCTCCAAACAATTTAGCGTCATGCAGTTCTATAAAAAGTTTTCACTTTCAAAAAACACTGGGAAATATCCAACTAGCACTATTAAAATATAAAAATGCTTGTCTCAGTTTTGGTAACAGCCATGACAACAAGCATGACAACATTTCAAAATGTATGTGTGTGTGTGGGCACGCGCGTACGTAGACGGTTTACATGTGCAAATATGATTGTTTGGTTTTTGTTTTTTTTTTTTCTAAAAAGATACCTACAGTTACCAGACCAATTCCTAGTCCTGACTCTGCAACCTGGCACCTGCTGTGAGTATTTGGTTATGAAAGATGCAATTACTTCCCCAAGCCTTGATACCTCGCTGCATTGATGACAAAAACAAAGCCAGCTGAGAAACTTCTTGCACATTAAGGAACACAAATAGTGAGATCTTTGAGAGAAACTCTGGTATATCATATACCTCCCAAAAGCAAAAATAAATGAACGCTGCCCATTGGCAAATAATTCCCTTAAAATTCCTTCCATCCACACTCCTGCCAGACAGTGAAATCTGTGTTTCTTCTATTAGCCACAAAATGCCTAGTTGCAAATCTACATTCAGGAAGACTGAACTGGTGTATTAGGAGGTAGAAGTTTTCTTAATGACCTAGTCATCTTAAATATTGCATAGTCTAATTCAGGTTCTGGCTCTGAAGTTCCAATAATTTCTTTCATTTCCGATATATGAATACTCCCATTAACCTTAGTCCTTCAAAATATTGTAGTTATGAGTTCTACTCTCTCAAGAGCTCCTAAATAATATTTGACACCACAAAAATAATAATTATATTCTGCAGAGAAATTCTTTACCTACTATTTTTTGCAAGTTCTGCCTTAAACTAGTGCACTGAAAAATATGACACGTGAACATTTTCTGTATATTTGAAATTAACTTGGTGTAGCATCTCTTCTTCTCCCTGAAAAAGACAGCAAGGAGTTCCAGCTGCATGGCGTACAATCTTGCACCGTTGCTTTCCTGAATTTTCCAAAGAAAGTGAAACGAACGGTAAAGAGCAATGAACCTGCTTGGCATGCGGAAGAGCTTCAATTCCTAATAATAATTTTAATTATTGTTTTTTAACTGATTTGGGTTTGAGCTTGCATGAAAAAAGGAGAAGAATGCACAGCCACACAATGCATCAACCTCTTTTATGAAAACCCTGAGATTTAAGTGTTACATCAACCATAAAAGAGGTTAAAATCTTAACTAGAATACTTGTTAAACAAGAGAGAGTCTTCTTTCTGAAAGACAGCTAGTACAGTGGCCTCAGATTAATGTGATGCCTTAGAAAGGCCTTGGAGATGAAGATGGACAGATGTATCACATCGTATGCAGCAGATGCCAGCATCAGCCTCACTATTCTTCAAAGGTAGCAGAGATGGGAATACATTCCCCATTGTTAAGACAGTATACAGGAGGAAATTTCTCTGGCTCACACACACAAATGAATCACTGGTGGTAAAATCAAGTTATGAATTTGTACGACAGCATTTGAATTTCAATTTATTTTTTTTCTCCCCAGTATGCCCACCAGTTCTGATGAAGATATATTGACATGTACTCACCAAAGACTGGAGTCTACATGGTGGCAAATCATTTACAGAACAGAGAAACATGCCCTTCTAACACCAAAAAACAAAATTCAGGCTTTAATAGAGCCTGATATTATCTTAGGACAGGGAAATATCATCTTAAGAAAAGTTAAGTATTACACTGATTTTTCAAATTATGAACCATTAACAGTACATTCAAGAGGAAAGCAGATTTTGCAGAGAAATCATGGAGCTCTCTAAGCATCTTACATTAAAACAATAAAGCAATTCCCTAACATGTTAAAATAGGAAGTTTTCTTGAAAAGGTACTAAAAATTTTCTTATTAGTCTGATTACCTTTTTTAACACAGTATTATTTTTAAATTACATTATCAAAAATATTGTGGAAAGGCATGATTTTTTTTGAAACTGGAGAAAGGTTTTCATTTAAGTTTTCAGATACGATTTTTCATTGTCCGTGTTAAAGTTTGGCTCTTTGTATTTAAAATCTGCATATAACTTTGTCATTTCAATACAAAGTATTCTGTATCATGTAGGCACATGAAGGACTTCAGGTTATAAGTATTGATTTAACCTGAAACTACTTTTGAGAAGGCAACTGGAAGAAAAGATCATTTTTCTTAAGGTAACTTTTTTTAGAATCCACTAGTTTACATTTTACTCAAAAGAGCCTCTGCTAAAACACTAACCAGATACTAGCAGTTCTCTGATCCCACAGGGAACTTCGCATCTGTTTTTTCCACTAGGACAAAATCAAGGGAGATGATTGATTTTTTTATGCAAGGAGTTTCAGTAAGACTTTCAATTCCACTCATAAAGGAAGTTTCCCTTCATGGCACAGTGTGATAAACCTGAAGAGAAAGAAATTCTGCCACACTAAAAAATATGGAAAAGGCATTTTCAGCTAGTTTGCTAAAATATGCAACAAATATATTTCAGATAAAAAGAAAATATTCCATAGAATGCATAATATGACAAATAGGCTTAAGGAATAATTTGTGACTAATCTAACTCCTAGTGTATTTTTGCTTGAAATTTAGAGACAATAGCCATAGTTTACTTGTATTTAAAAACTAAGTAAAATTTCTCCCCTGAAAAAGTGTCTAATTGTTTGTAACTGCACATATACACAGTCCTTTTGTCCACATTGTCCTATACTGTCCAAATGGTAAATACGCTGAATATATCATTCATATCTTTGTGTAAAGCAAATATAACTTTGTGCTGCTATATTTATTGCTGTTACCTGGTATCGTATTTTTTCCTTTTTTCACTACTCTTCTCTTCCACAATTCAATATTGAATACAAACACAGCGAGATGGTTTTTTTATAGCATGCCCCTTCTCCCCCTTTCTCTGCACACGAGCACAGAAGGTTTACAGGCAGCAAGCTGCAGACAAGGCAAACACTTTGCTGAAGAATAATAAAGTCTCATACCGTCTCCTCTGCTGTTTAATATCAATTGGCTTGTTAATAGCATAAGGCGATCCGTGAATGTAAGCACTCCGGAATCTAGCCACCTTCTCCAGAGTCAGGTGCTCACAGCTAGACGGTAAACTCATTTTATCCCAACAGAAGCAGCATAAGACTAACAGCCAAAAAGACGCATTCCTGGGAGAACTAGGAACAAAACGCTACATAGTCAACTTCATTGAAGTACACTGCTCCAAAGCAGCCAAACGCTCCTGTGCCTGGAAAGCAAATGCTGCTCGTCTCAGCCGCGGCTGCCACCCTGGTGGATGCAGGAAGCTGGCTGCTTATTTCCACCCAGTCATACTCCAACCAATTACTGATTAAGCAGATAAAGCGGAAAGCCTCTCAGGAACAGTTTCCCCCACCCCTGGGCACTAATCTTTAATCTTTTTTTTTTTTTTTTTGGTGGAGACAGGCTGTAAGCACAGCTTAATCAGTTAAGACCAATGTCTAAAAAAGCCACAGACTGAATTGGCCAGGGGAGATACTTTGGCGTGTATCTAAAGATCGCTGTGGGAGGAGGGGAATCTACCCTCTGGTACATTTGAAAAGGTTGAACAGCTTTTCAGATTCATGGTATGAACTCAGAATGATTAGATCTGTTATACAAGTGGTTTCAGGATTTCATCTCCGTAAACACAAAAAGATGATCATATATTTTATGATATATTTTATGAAGTTTTATATTCTGTGTTATGTTTCTTATTGCATAGCAGCACGTTCTCCTCTAACACAAAGTAACAAAACGCGTGCGTAACCTCATATAAGAACTTATCCTGCCTTCAATCAACAGCAATATACTACAGTGTTTTCCCATATTACAAAATACACTGTGGGGTTTTTATACATTCAACTAATTATCCATGGGATTGCCTTTATTTATGAAAGTGCCTACACTTGACCACCACTATCTCAGCCTCTGTGCAATACTCCCAGAAGTCCCAACTACAAAAAGCAGAACAGTAGTACTTCAGTGCTGCTTCCACAGACAATCAAATCATGAAGTGGATTTTACACTGTAGCATGAGAATTTGAGGGATACAAAGGAGATTTACATTCAGGACAGAAAAAGCTCTATCACACAGAACTGGTAAACTGGGGGGATTTTGTGTATATAATATATAAATATTATAAGCACCTAAATCTATCTGGCTAATATTAATCCTCTTGAATTGCTGGAATTAAATCAAAGGAGGCTGCAAAGGTGGAACCCCAACAGGAAACAGGACAAAAAGAAAGATAAGGCTCCTTACAAAAACAATGGACGGGAGAGTGTTCCCAAAAGGGGAATATCCTCTGCCTGGCTCCATCCAGGGTGGCAACATTTACCTTTCCCAAGCCACAGAGCACTGGAGAAGGAAAAAGAAGTGAGTGGCAAGAACTTGCCCGCGATGCCTCAGCAAAAGCACACAAGTAGCAGGGACACCCAACAGAACGGGAATCAGACTGCCTCCCCTGGGCACTGCTAAAATGAACGGGAAGGAGAGGTTCCTGCACGATGCGCCAAAAAAAAGTGACAAAAGTTAAGTGACAAAAAAGCCAGGCAAAAGGTGGACAGTCATCTATGCTTTACCCGTTCTTCACATCTAATCAGTGTAACTGATAAGCCTTTATTAGGTTGTTCTAAATTCTGTTTGTGTCCTGAAATGATTGTGTCTGTATAACTGAAGTATAATTTTGCATGCACAGCTCTTGTAAGATTGAGTTCAAGTTAGCTAAACTTTATATTGCATTAAGAGCCACTCTAAAGAAAGACAGGTGCATACTCTCGCCAAGGTGAAAATGACTGAAGTGAGGACACCTGAAAATCTGAATTAGTCTTTTTAATGTGACAATAATAGTATAAGGCTACATCTGATTCTATTTAGGGTATAAGAGATCAGCAGTTAAAAATCCTTCAGAAAGTAATTCAGCTTTGTACAACAGAAAGCTAAAATGAATAAATTAGTCTAATCTAAGCCCCAAGTAGCAATTCTCTAACTTGTAAATACAGCTATTATGAAAAGAAAAACCTAAAAAGCAAGCAGCCCTCAACCTTTTAGCTTTTTTACTTTTGTTAAGAAAGAAAAAGAAAGAAAAAAAAAGGTTAAGAAAGGCAGGGAAATTTAACAATCATTTAACAATAATCAGATTAAATTCAAACGAAGAGGGTTTTTTCTTGGTTGTGGTTTTGTTTTGCTTTGCTCTGTTTTTTTAAAGTGCAACTAAAGACAGCTGTAAAGCAGTATTTCTATATATAGAACAGTTTCTTCCTTGTTAATGAGGTGGAATAGCTTCTTTCCATTTCATAATGGGCACATACACACAACTGGAAATATTTGTTCTAGATACAAAAATTTACTTAATCAATGCCTTGAAGAGTCTTCTCCAGGGAAGGAGTTAAAGCGTGCACGGCAGCACTTCAGTAGCCATGCTGCGTTGGTAAATTCTCTGCTGCACCGCTGATGCCTGTGCCCCAACCAGTGCACTCACTGGGCAGCCCCCAGCAGCCACCAGCTGGAGGAGCTGGGAGGCTCCAGTCTCCCTCCCAGCAACGTTCCCCTCTTCAGAGGCGATGTCGATTTACTGGGAAATTTATGGCGAATGGTGCCTTTCCATCATGGTCACATGTCAGCTGGGGTTTTGTGCCAACTGCAAAGCACTTCCCACACGTCTGGAACGCCCACTGGGCATGACTATTTTTACCGTTTTTTGGCAGATTTTAAGTATGGAGCTATTCTAATTTTGAAGTCTCGCTGACATCAGTTATGTCCAGTGGAACTTGGCTTTTAACGGAGAGCTCTTTTTTCCTCAGGGAAGTATGAATCTCTGAAAACTATACCCTAAACATGTGTTCAGCTTTAATACCTTTTTAAAGTATGCAGCCAGAAAATGTGAACTTACTTTGACATAATGTTTCAGAAATTACTTGTGTGCAGGTAATTAGACCATATCCAAATCATTATCAACCAGAAAAATTCCAATGGAACAGTATAGCACCAGGATATATCAAAAGTATTTAGATATTGGATTGAATTTTATGGAATTGTAGCAGAAAAATTAAAAATGCTTAATTTTTATATTTTAAGAGCAATCAAAATTTTTGACTACGATGTGGTTTATTTTAAAGTATTTACAATAGAAAAAATACTAGAAAGTCAAAATTTAAGTGAAATACGTATCTTACATTTCTCAATATGAAATATTTAAGTCAATGTAAAATAAATCCATCTGAGATTTCCCTTTGTGGGAGGATTTTGAAATTTTGAGTTGCCACACAGCTTAATTAAAGGTATTTCGAGACACTTAGCAAAAATGAAACTTTAATTGTAGTTTACGTCCATAACATAATTTAAGACTAGAATGTTACTGAAACATCTTCCCAACTACTGGTCTTACAAATAGTTTTTCAACATGTTTGGTTTTTTTTAATTTTGAACTTTACAAACAGCTACATTTTTATTATCCTTTATTCATATACCCAAACCCCAGTGAAAAAGAGAAGACTACCATTGTGTATTTTAAGGAACTTCATTCATTGTGGGACATGGTATATATGTATGAATATTGTCTGTATCAAATTTTGACAATGTCTGCAAAGCTTTGAAAAGTTAGTTTGATTTGTGTTTATCACCAGGAAATAACCAGATATCAAAGAATAATTGTGAAAATATTCTCTTGCTGTTTTAGACATTTTATGTAAGATTTTAATTCTTATTACTACTAGTAGATTGCACTGCTATTTAGACTAGATGGCCTCAGCCAATGTCATGGGCTTCCCTTGACTACAGAACATTTTAAGAAAAAAATCAGTTGTTCCTCACATTCACAGCCCAAGCATATGAAAAGATTTTTCTTGATCTATATTCTGTCAGTTCGTCTACTAACTAGACCTTTTTCTCATGACAGGAATTTCTTCCCAGAAATATTCTGAATGACAGGAAATTGACAGATGACATGAAAATTGTTTGGCAACATGTGACAATTTTTTCTGATGAAGATATGGACAGTCCAGAATACAGAAATAGTTAAGAACCTTCTTTTTTTTATATTCATACATTGCACAAAGCTTCCTACCCCCTTTTAATTGTTTTGAGGATTTCCCCTTTATATATTATTTGTTTAACTCACTCTTCTAAATCTTACTGTTGAACATTCCCTGACTGCTGAATACTGGCAACTATTTGCCTCTCAGCAGGTGAGCAAAAAATATCAGAGAACGTGTGTTATTTCAATTCTCTCTTGGGTGATGAATATTTGATTGTCCTTCCTACCTTTTAGAGGGTTACATTCTTCAAAAATGTACTACTGATTTACTTATAGAGAAGATTTCTGCAGGGATTGTCCAAAAATTTGCTCATATATTTTTATTAAGTGCTGAATGTACTCTGACTGACAATGATCTGAGAAAGTATGCCATGTGTCTCAAGAAGTGTCAGCCAAAACAAAAACACAAACAAAAATCCCTAACGTAAGGGTTGTATAAAAAAAGTTGTGAACAAGAACAAGCTCTTACTTATACCACTGCACAATTTCCATAGACATATTATGAGTCCATCTGTTACACGCTACAAAAATGTTTTTCTATAATACGTATCAAACACACATGCTGGAAAAGACCCCACGTTCAAAGGTGTGAGACAAATATTCACTAATGGCGTATGCTTGGCTTAACTTTGTAATGTTTTGCCATACTCTAGCCTTAAATTTGCCTTACAAAGATGAATCTGTTTTTAACATACACTCTTTTAACTCTGCCAATACACACTTTTGCTTTTGAAACATGGGACTTCATACTGCTGCCCTTGAAGACTCTTTTTTTATTTGATTCCTACAAATTTTTCTTCCCTTTATTTCATTAAATACCCCAGAGAACTTTTCATGAAGACCTTCTGTTCTCTGTCTTACCTATCATAAAGCCATTAGAACAGCCACACTGGGTTCATTCAGCACAGCGCCCCATTTGCAACACTGGCTAAGCAGCCTACAATTTATTTGGCATATATACTAATGATAAAGCCAGAAAGATTATTTCAATAATCACGTTGAAAAAAATAATCATATTGTTCTGACAGAAAAATTATTTAAGGGGATAAAGTAGCTGATAAATGGAAGCAATTAAAAAATCAAGAGTTCTTATTAAATCCTGTCTCCAACCATAGACAGTCAGTGTCACTGTATATAATGTTACTCATTAAAAAACATTAATGACATACTGCTGTAGTTACACAGCAGAACAATTCTGTTTATTCATCTCTCCAAATGAACATCTTCCTTGAACATCAGCTGCTACTACTATATTTAGAATAGCAAGGTAGCAATGCCAACGTTGTTTATTGAATAGGCAAAATAAAGACATTTTAGAAATGTTAGGTGCTGTTAATATGCATTACTGCTGTAGCATACTGACTACCAATTCGGCCGTTTAGGATTCAATTTGTATATTCTGTACAGGTTAATAATCAACTAATTTCTGAATCCATTTCTTAGGTATATACCTGTGTTCTTTTAATGTGATATCACCTTCCACGGATTTATTTCTTATTTTGCCAAAACCAAACATGTATCATGTATTTGCACACTATTCATCAGGGCTAAATTAAAATTTACAATGTACAGGTGAAAGACTATGTATCCCATTACAGGTTTCCACTGACAACTAATTTTCAAGAAAGACATTTTCCATTAGAAATTGTCAGTTTACGAAGGTTATAATTTCTGGTTAATTTTCAACTTTTATTGGTTGTTTAATTAATAACTCCATGAATAAATCAAAGTAGAAGAACTATGCTGTCCTCTTTAACACTGCTGTTATCAAGATTTTCTGACTCCCTTAGAAACACTGCAAAGAGTAGACATCTCTCCCCTGTATAAGTTGACCTCCATAATCTATGCCATTTGAAAACATACAATATTGGTCCAGTAGTATTCATTATCTCTTCCCAATGTGATATGACCAGGCTGTCTTGAAACCTTCCTTTAAAAACAAAACCAAACAAAAAAACCCCACCAAAATATTGTCCACATGGCTCTCATGCTCCACACAAATCACCCACGAAAGAAAAAGGACATCTTCAGCTTAGTCTAACTGATGAAAAAAAAAGTGTAGTGATACCCTTTCCTGAAGGCAAAGGAGTCTTAAGTTCTACATTGTCTAGAAAAAAGGAGGAACTTTTGCTCTAAAAAAGGCTGATGTAGCATAATTATGGTATATAGCTTGAAGCTGCTCCTGCCAAGCTGAGTTCTTCCTGCTCTTAGGAGTTTTCACAGTCCTGTTTACAATGCTGTTTAACATGATGCACCACTCTAAATACTTAAGGGTTTCTTCAGGAATCAAACCTTAAACATCTTTTCCTTATCTTTCAATTAGAATCACTCTTAAGCTCCTGAGTGTCTTCCAGTAGTGTCGAAGTTACAGCAACCCCCCCAGATCTGAGCGTGGATAAAGGTGAGGGTATGTACGCAGACATACAGCTGAGCTGCATGCCGGCCTCCCTTTTGCTCTTGGTGATACACTGCTTTTGTTGTGTTGGCTAGGGTGCTCATCTGAGCCCTTGGTGGACGGTTTCAACTTGTTAACTGGAAGAGCAAGAACAAAATTCAAGCAGTGTTCTGCTAGGCTAAGCATTCGAACTTACAGAATGAGACGAGTTATTCCCTAACGATACCAATGTCTTTCCATTAAGAGTGCCTAGTACGACATCCCCAAACACAACACAGGTGTCTGCCTTTAGCCAGGTCTATCCCATCCTTATTGCCCCATTTGTAGAAATGTTGAACATTTTCATTTGTAAGTGATGTTGATGAGATATTTGAGCAAAAAGGTGCTATAAAAACAAACAAACAAACAAACAAAACCAAAATTGAAAAGTCAGGACTTCAGTATTTAAATTCAGCGCCAAATTAATTAGTATATATTTCTGCCATTAATCTTTCATGTCTGACAACAGAAGCACTGCTGCCATTTTATCTGTTCAGGTTACTGTAGAGATAAAGACACAGGACCTTTGTCAAGGCCTCAGATACTACACTGCTGAACATTTCAGAAAAGTGAACAAAGGAAGTAGCAATTTGTTTTCCTGGTTAGGATTCACAATGCGATATAGACTTTGGAACTGAGGTGTTTTTTTTTTTAAAAAAAAGATAGGGACTCTCCACAAAGAATAGTAAAGATAGAATAAAAAAGTCAGTCCTGTCTGTCTCATTGCATACATGCAGCTAAGGTCCTTTGTAAAATCTGACAATTATACAACTGAAGACTATCAGTCCCTGTATGCAGGGTCAAAATTAAATTTATAAAGTAAGGATAATTTAATTCTTTCCAAAGTTGAAATATCAAAGTTTGCAACACAGATTTTTCTTAATGCATTTGTGGATGTTGTTTATCTGGACTTTAGTAAAGCCTTTGACAGAGTTTCTCACAGCGTTCTCCTGGACAAAGTGGCTGCTCATGGCTTGGATGGGTGTACTCCTCCCTGGGTAAAAAACTGGCTGGATGGCTGGGCCCAAGGAGTTGTGGTAAATGGAGCTAAATCCAGCTGGTGGTCGGTCACAAGTGGTGTTTCCCAGGGCTCAGTACTGGGGCCGGTTCTCTTTAATGTATTTATCAACGACCTGAACGAGGGGATCAAGTGCACCGCCAGTAAGTTTGCAGATAACACCAAATTGGGTGGGAGCATGGATCTGCTTGAAGGTAGGATGGCTCTGCAGAGGGATCTGGACAGGCTGGACCGATGGGCTGAGGTCAACAGTATGAGGTTCAACAAGGCCAAGTGCCGGGTCCTGCACTTGGGCCACAACAACCCCATGCAGCACTACAGGCGTGGGGAAGAGTGGCTGAAAAGCTGCCTGGCAGAAAAGGACCTGGGGGTGTTGGTTGACAGCTGATTGAACATAAGTCAGCAGTGTACCCAGGTGGCCAAGAAGGCCAATAGTATCCTGGCCTGTATCAGGAACAGTGTGGCCAGCAGCACTAGGGAAGTGATCGTCCCCCTGTACTCGGCACTGGTGAGGCCACACCTCGAATACTGTGTTAAGTTTTGGGCACCTCACTACAAGAAGGACATTGAGGTGTTGGAGCGTGTCCAGAGAAGGGCAACGAAACTGGTGAAGGATCTGAAGCACAAGTTTTATGAGGAGCAGCAGCTGAGGGAACTGGGGTTGTTTAGTCTGGAGAAAAGGAGGCTGAAGGGAGACCTTATCACTCTCTGCAACTACCTGAAAGGAGGTTGTAGAGACGTGGGGGTCGGCCTCTTCTCCCAAGTAACAAGCAACAGTACAAGAGGAAACAGCCTCAAGTTACACCAGGGTAGGTTTAGACTGGAGAGTAAGAAAAATTTCTTCACCGAAATGGTTGTTAAGCATTGGAACAGGCTGCTCAGGGAAGCGGTGGGATTACCATCCCTGGAGACATTTAAAAGACATGTAGACGTGGTGCTTAGGGACACACTTTAGTAGTGGTTTTGGCAGTGCTAGGTTGATGGTTGGACTCAATGATCTTAAAGGTCCCTTCCAACCAAGACGGTTCTATGATTCTATGATTTTTTTTGGTATGGAGTTTTACGTATGTTGCAGCAGATAAAGCAAATTGAAAAAATTCACAGTTATGACAATAGTGCAGACTATAGTCTGCATAGAAACAGAATCCCTTCTTTCCATGGAGATCTTACAAGTACTTCACTTTCCTCTGTGACAGCTGTAACACTTTTCTTTGTGCTGCACCAGCCATATTGCATCAAAGTACAACAGAGTACTGGATTCTTTTCCTTGCTATCATCATCCCAATTCCTGATCTCTGCTGGAAATGAACTTCAGTCATTGCAGAGAAAATTGTGTGCTGAATTGCAACTGGAATCAGTAGAGAATCTGCTTTCACACACAGGGGCACAGCTTCTGCATTACTGCATGTGGCATTGTGACAGGTATGCTATTATGATTTTCTTTTGAAAGAAAAGAATGGGTTTATTTCTCTTGCAGGAAGTGTTGGGTAGGGTTTCCTTTCCCGTTTCAAACCGTTGGAAATAATTAGCAGTTAGTCGTCCTCTTTTCCTATGTAATGGATATACCTGTTTCTGTTCTATGTCTATTACGGATAAGTTTTGATTTCTATCAAGATAAAATGCAACACACCACCATCTCACAGGAAATCATTCTCTACAAAATGGCTTCATTGTAAGAAATGAGTCACTACTTCCCAGGCTAAGCTGCAGAGCAAGAGTTAGGGAAAACAATACTCTCACTAAGTATTCGCAAAAATTACTTAACACCCCTCTCAAATTTGATGAGCATGTGTTGAAGATAAGTATAAAAGTGAGGAGAAAAATAAAAATCAAGCCATTATCTCGCTTTTGTATTGTAAACAATCATTCACACGTAATCATTTACAGTAATGTGTAAGTAAACATCATCACAAAGCTTTTGAAGCTTTGTAGCAAAGGCTGGTTTTCCCTTCATCACCTTCAATTTGAAGTCCATTCAAACTTGTTAAACATATGGCTTTGTTAAAGACTACCAACAAAGGTTACCTACTCCTGTGTTATCAGAGCCTTAAACTAGTGAAGAAAATGAATTCTGCTCTGAAGTGTTGACACTAATCAGGATATTAAAATTAAAAATGCGAGAAATGACCCTTGCCAACATTTGAACATTTCCTATGGCTTGAGGTTAAAACTGTGAACAGTAATCAGATGACACATGATGCCATCGTAGGTATAACTGAAGCAGCTAAAAAGCCAGAGGGAAATTTCAGGAAAATTGCACTGCAAGTCCCGAGACAGAGGTAAGCGAGTTATTTCCAGAGCTGAATTTAGGTGAATTATAAAGGTCGCCACCCCTTTTGTTTTCTGTAAGTGTCAGTGCAGATCCCAGTGCAGACAACTGACAGATTTTATCCCCTCGGGATGGTGGCAATGAGAAGTGCCAGCATAATCAATCAGAAAAGACTGTAACGACACTCTTAGGCTTGTCACATGATCCTGTTAACTTTATGTGCTCGACACAGCTGAACACCATGTTGCTTGTTTGAAGATTTTGAGAACTCCTCTATCTCCAAGTTGGCAGAGTCTTGCTTGAATGTGGATGGAGCAAACCTTCGTGTTTGACAGAACAGATACTGAAAGATATGCTCTTTTATCACAGCAGGACAGAACTCAAAAAGATTGTGTGGAACTTACAATCTTTTTATCTATTCAGACTGACTTTGTCACCTTTGAAAAATTCAGCCCTTTTTCAGAAATCACAGAGAAGACTCTGCATAGTTCTTTTGATATAATAAAGCAAGGCTCAAAGTAAAATTTTAAAGATGTTACCAGTGAATGAATACCTTCATTTCAGTGGAATCTTGAAACCACTTTAGTAACTGATTTAAGATGACGTTGCTGTGAGGAGTCCTTTAGGGAGATTTGGCCATTATTGTGCTCAAAGCCTTTGTTGAGCTCAACTGTTTCCAGTTGAGGAAGTAGACATTAGAAAAAAAAAAATCTGCAGAAAGGAGTAATGTAAGCAGAACAGTTTGAAACAGGCCAAAATGAGACTGTTCATGAGTCATAGGGAGGTGATTGTAAGTCTGAGGCAGGAACGCATCCTTTGGTACAAAGAGAAATATTCTTTGGTACAAGTACGTAATAGATTCAATGACTTTGCATTTGGATGAAGTATCCAACCATAATAACATGAAATCAGACCTTGGAGCCAGACAGGCACAGATTAAATTTCTATCCTGGATGAACTCACCGTACACCAGACCAAGTATGTAGATCTACCTACAAAAACTGAGTACAGAAGATGTGGCCTCATCCAAATACAGTTTCAGAATATGGGTGATATGTTTGTTGAGAACCTAGCAACTAAAAACCATCAGAGCCACTATGTCTTGTATCTGGCAAGTCAGTTCCATTTCAGTGCCAAACTCTTGAAGCAAAAGGCTAAGATGGAGAAGTAGCAAGAGTTAAATTTTGCAGGACAGTATCATAGAATCATAGAATGATTTAGGTTAGAAGGGACCTTAAAGATCATCTATTTCCAACCCCGCTGCCACAGGCAGGGACACCTCCCACTAGACCAGGTTGCTCAAAGCCCCATCCAACCTGGCCTTGAACACATCCAGGGATGGAGCTTCCACAACATCTCTGGGCAACCTGTGTCAGTGTCTCACCACCCTCAGAGTGAAAAATTTCTTCCTAATATCTAATCTAAATCTACCCTCTTCCAGTTCAAAGCCGTTAGCACTCATCCTATCACTACATGCCCTTGCAAAAAAGTCCTTCCCCAGCTCTCCTGTAGGCCCCCCATATTTTTTTTTTTTTAAATAAAGCTGTAGTAAGAATTGTATTCCTACCCTTTGCTAGTCTTGTAGTTCATAATGTTGGGGAGGACAGACAGAATATATGCCAAAAGGATGGCTGGAACAGGGGAGAAGATGGGGAATAGAGTCGTGCTGAGAGAACAGCGCAGGAAAGGATGAGAGGCAGGTCGGAGACAGGACAGAGAGCAAAAGCAAGGAAGTCCATGGTTACCCAACAATACTGAAAGTTTCCTGTCGACCTTTGGTGACAGGGTACAGACTGGCATGCTGGATTGCGCATGTTAGTTCCAGTTCCAAACTGGAAGAAGGCAAAGCCATCCAACTTGGGGAAGAGGCAGGAAACAGACTACTCTTCTGGACTCAACAGGGTGATATTAGATACACTTTTGTGAACGGCATCCAACAACCACGCACATTTGTCACAGAAAGCGTAGAAGATACGAACTGCCACAATCTCATTTGTGTTGCAGGGAAAGAAAACCCTGTCTTCTTATTACTTACTCAGTGGAGTGATTTAGAAAAATCTGTGAAAGGATTACTACCTTCAGATCAGTCACAAACTAAAAACTAGGTAGAAAACCCCAGCTCTCATAATTTCCCTCTAGATCCCTTGCATTTTCTATCTGCAAGAGAGTCACTGTACCAAAGTCAGCTAGCCCTGTAGTCCAGGCTTATTTGTATTGGAGTTTTTCATCAGTCTCTCTGAACAAACTATGTGGTATTAGGCATTGTACATGCATCCCAAATATGGAAAGTATGCAGTATGTTTACCTTATAATTATCTGATGTTATCTTAAGCATGTGACAGTGTTTGCCACAAACTGAGATATGAACAAAGATTTGGAGCTTATCTCAGCTGCAACAAGACAAAACAGGTACATTTCCATTTCTGCTGTCATCAGCTGTAGCACACACTACTAATGACTGCCTCTCTTCTATTAGCACATTTGTTCCAATACTATATTCCAATACTACTACACTCCTGTCCCTATGAGTACACAGCTTTAATTCTCATAGCAGCCTGTTAGAAGATATGTTATGTGCTCTTTTGAAGAACACATTTTCAGTGCTTAATTCTGTGTCTGCACCATAATGCAGTAAGTATGGAAATTACAAGGAAAAAAAGCCCACTGTATGCTAAAGAACAAAACTTTCATAAAAAAAATTCTAATACTCAAGCTTTTAAGTCAGTAAGACTCTGCTACTAAATATATTATTTGCATCCAGTCTTCCTCTAACACCAAGAACAGATGCGTATTACATTCGTTTGACAAAACATGTTAGAAAAACATTAGTAGAAGTGGCTAGAACTATTCCAGGTAAAATGTCAATATTTAAAACCATAAAAGATTAGGTTAAAGAAAACCCCACTCCAAAACAAGGCTGCATTTTAGTTCAGCTTCGTCTGTGTTTATGAGCATGCATTATGTTTGTGCAATTTCTCATGTGCACGCATGAGATACTGTAAGATATTGTGAGCATACACAAGATATTACCTAAATAATACAGTTTGCACAGTTGAATGGTCCCTGCACAAATAAATAGAAGACCTTACTTGAAATACGCCTTTTTTCTTTATTTTGCATGGTACAAAAGAAAGTCATTCTACCTTCCAAGCCCAAATTCCTTTCCTCTTAGGGACCCCTTTCCGAATGGTTCTATTTGTGGTCTGAGGATGGTAATACTGGGATCACAGTAGCCAGTTCTCTACAGGGTCCTTGTCAAAGGACTCACAAAAGTCAGATTCAACATTATTTTCTGTCAGAAAGCATTCAGCACTTTGTACATGTACATTCAGCACAACGTACATGTACAAAAAGTGCAAGGTTTGCCAGAATCACGTCTCACAGTCGATTTTTACCATATCATGGGACTCATTTCTCTCCCCCAAAGGGTGTTATAAATGAGAAGAAAGAGGTTTAAAGTTGTAGGCAATAGACACATAGTCATGGGGTTTTTTTATATATATTTTTTAACACCCATTGATCCTCTCCCTTTATATGCAATGCATTATTTTGAAGGAAAATATTGTGGAACAGTATATTTCTTCATGTACCAAAAGCTTTACAAGACTGTATTCGTTATGAAATTCTTTTTTCTTTCTAGAATTACAGCGCAAAAAGATCTCTTTTTTAAAATCACTGAGAAAGTTTTCATCCAGGACAACTCAGAACAAGATACATTATTTTAGTACCATGGCAGCAAAATATAGTAACAGTAGGTATTTTGTATGAACTTTTAAACTAGTTATAATAAAGTGTTAATGAGCTTTGTTATTTCCCTATTACAGACAGACAAATTTTGCTATGCCAAAACCACTGTATTGCCCTCTACAGGTTATTTTAGTAACATACTCCGTATCAAACCATTCATTCTGTTTGCCTGAAGCATGTTACCTCCTATACACCTGAACTACAATATCTATTATGAAAATCCTTAAAATTATGTCTTTATTACAATATTAGATAGTATTAGTCTCCCTAATATTTGCAGAACAAATACAGAAGTTTCAAGGATCTCAATGTAGAGTAGCTACATAGATTCATCAACAAAGAACACTACATCAAATGTCACAAAAAAATGCATCAAATGTGAAAAGAAACAGCACGTGTGGCTTTTGATTTGTTGTTATTGTTGTTCCTCTGAACTTATTTATTTTATTTTAATTGGAAGAATTATTTTAATAGATGGATTGAATAATTTTACTATCTATTATAGACAAAAATAAGGTTGCATTGAAAATAGATATGACGATCTCCTATTGTCAGAAACCTATAACCATTTAAGGGAACTGCCCACTATAGGTGAAGACCAAGTTAGGTCCTCCTAAAAGCACAGGAGTACAAGATTCATGTTTCTGCAGCAAAAACCTTCACTTGTCTCATTTTCCTTGTAATTATCTTTTTTTTTTTGTCAGTCTCCTCTCTTCCTCTTTTTCCTCTCCTTGGCCTTCTAACTAAAAGCAATCAGTCCTAGCTGGCTCCGGGTGTACCCTGCATTTCTGTGACTGTAACTACAATGGAAGCTATCGGTAATGTCGCAAATACTTCAGCTCAGCACAGGACAGCCAGATTTTTGAGAAGCTCAGAAGGCCATCTGTTTTATCTGAGATTGCTTCACCAAATGGTTGTGAAACAAACCGCAGAGAACCACAGTTAGCTGCATTTTTCCATCTTTTTGACTTTTCACTTTTGTTTATTCTTGCCTTGTTCCCCTTCAAAGAAGCAAGATCAAATTGTAGTTAATAGTGAGAGCATCACCACCACATCAGATACCTTATGTAACCCGTTTCCCAAAAGGGCAATTTCTTCCATCTTTGATATGATTCAAATAACTGTCAAATATGGAGATTTCTGCCATCAAAACTCTCTGGCTATGCTCTATTTCAAACTTTCAGCAAATAAAAAGCCTTTACGTTAATAACGTGATCCTGGACCATGGAGAGGAGGGAGCGCTGCCTGCAGTTCACCTGGGCAGCCTGCAAGTGCAGTGAGTGTTTCATGGACAGTTGCTGCATTCAGCTTCTCCCCTCTCACCAGTTCAACACAAACTAATCCTCTGTAACAGTTACATTCCTCCAAAATAAAGGAGATGAGAACATAAACCAAAGTGAATTCTTACCAAATGGCCCTTCATTTTTGTTGCCTTGCTTTTTACCTTTTTTGTTGTACTTCAAGAAGGCAGAGAGGAATGTTAGGTTTTCTGTCAGTTTAGTGAAGAAGAATACAAAGAGTACTTACCTAGAAAACAGAACATTAAGAAAGGAATTATTAGAACATGGAAGCTTACATTTTTTACTTACATCATTAGCACATACATACATTTACAGAAGCACTAGGAAAATGGATTGTTTTTATGTAGGTACCATGCTAATTTTTTTTAAGTCACTGCACCGTGAATGTGAAAGCACATGTATATATATACATATATACACACAAGGACACTTTTCTTTGATATACAAAATTATTTCCAAATTTTGTTATGAACCTTCTTTCTTACAGGCACTGTTCATTAACACGTCTCTTAGAATACTTAATATTTGATACAGCACTTATATTTGACAGCTTCTGTACAACATACTTCTCTTTTCTGTAGACAATCTCATAAATTATTTCAATTATCAACTACAAAATGAGCTGCCGATATATATTTTTGTGTAGTTGTATTTAAAATTAGCTTTTTCCACTATCTTTACTAATACCAAAACATGTAAGTAAAATGTGAAGTCTCAGATCTCCATAGAAAATGAAGTTTTGCAGCCATTATACATATAAATAGATCAAATCTTTGATAGAGTAAAAATGAATTACTGCCAGCATTTTATGATCTCTGAAGTTATTTTGCTATTTAGTTCCACCAAAAAATTCTATGACAGATATTGGGACAACAGAAAAAGAGCATAAAATTCACTTGAATTATAGGAAGAGCTATATAAAATGAAAAAGAATGCCCTACATTTAAAATGTGGCTAGACCACCAGGAATTTTACCAGTGCTCAGGACAGTGTTTCTCTCTAGCAATTTATCCAAATCATGCTAACAATAAACAGTAAAGAATTAGTGTTTTAAAAAATATAATCTCTAGTAGTCTAAAAACATATTCTGTCACATTTGTTACATACACAGGGAGGTTCCTGGCCAAAAAAAACCAAAAACCCACAGGCTAAAAACATAAACCCAAAGAATAAATCCCTATTTTTCAGCGCTACTGAATTTCCAATCTATTTTACTTTCAGCAGAAATACCATGAAAATATGACTAATGAATGGCTGAATGCTCAGTCCAGAAGCAACAGTGAAGAGCCTCATGAGGAACACACGGCTATGCCAATGGCCCTGACAGACGTTAGAAGTCATTGCTACTGTAAAACACATGCTTTTCTATTCATCATTTTTCTGCCCTGCTTTTGATGACGTCTTCCTCAGCAAAACCCAAAATCTACCCCTGGTGCTGTTGACTAGCCTAACATCTGGAATTTTGAGGCTTCAGTATCTGCTTCCTCTTGGTATTCTCAACTAGTGACAATTAATGAGACTCCAAGCACACACCAATCCAGATGTTAATGAATGACAGGTGATGAACTGTCACACCAGAGTGGAAAAGTTACTTGCCTGCCATTGAACTTATCGGACTGCCCTGAATAGGATCTGAACTTTGCTTCCTAAATCCAGTTCTACTCAAGGGAAAAATTATTCTAAACATGTAACAAACTTTTTAGAATCCTGGCCATCACATGACTGTCACAAACTGTGGCACTTACTACTCCAATTAAATAAATAAAAGCCCCAAACATGAGATCTATTAAAAGGTGAGAGGACAAGAAAACAATTAGTTATAGAAGCATAGAAGCATAGAATCGTTTCGGTTGGAAGAAACCTTGAAGATTATTGAGTCCAACCATCAAACCACCACTAAACCATGTTCCTCAGCAGCACATCTGCCCGTCTTTTAAATACCTCCAGGGATGGCAACTCCACCACTTCCCTGGGCAGCCTGTTCCAATGCTTGACGCTTTCCATGAAGGGATTTTTCCTTATATCCATTCTAAACCTCCACTGGCGCAACTTGAGGCTGTTTCTTCTTGTCCTTAGCCTTCACCTCGGTGCTGCTCTCCATTTTCCTGAAAATACCTGCTCTTCTGCAACCCCCCCTGCCATGGATCACCCTCCAAAGACCCCCTTAGCAAATCCCCCTCCTCCTCCCGAGGGAGATGAGCCCCATGCATGGTGGGCAGCTGTGGTTTTTTAATCATAGCCTCACTATAGATGAATCTGTATTTTTTATTACTGTTAAATCACCACATTTGTTTGTTAGAGGTTCTATAAATCTGCATGATAGCAACTGAGTGCGTATGATGCATTCCAGCAAATGACATAACTATCTTGTATTAAAATACCATGTTTTTCTTCTATTCTTAATAGTTTTGCCTAATGATTTAGAAATTAAAATTAATAATACAACTTTAGCAGAAAAGTATGATGAAGAGTCTTTTATTAGACTTAATTTAGAGCTGTTACAAAACTGACTTCTATATTGAACATAACTCAGGGGAAAAAAGAGTGGAAATATTTTCTGGAGTTAAGTACAGCATTCAGAAAGAGGCTGAAGAAGATCTTAATTGGCTGAACTGGCTGAAGAAATGACTATTATTAATTAAAGACCTCAGTACATGAAGGCTAATAATATTTACAATTGGGAGAATCTGACTACTGACACTTTCATGTTTTACATCTGTAGGTTGAGCTACATTTTCAATCTTTTTCAAAACAGGTTTCTAAGACACCTCTTTTGCTTTCATGATAGCTATTCTGTGGCCCTTAGGGGACAGCAGAAATAAGATTATAAGAAAATACCTGTGACAAATGCCACAAGGAATATTTTCATATTAAGAAAATTCAGCAGTTAGCAAAAAATCTTCATTTTAAAGTTTTTTCTGTTTTAACATATTAAGACAGCATAGAAATGCACATTTTACTGGTGTATAGCTAACTCTGCCAAGCAGCGTAAATAGCTTTAGATGCTTCTTCAGACCCAGAGGATCAAAACAAGACACACACATCCCTCTATGCTATCCCAAAATAGCATCATCTATCTCCTTCTCCCCTCATACTTGCTTCAGTGATAAAAGCACTGCAAAACAGTTTTTAGAAAAGGAAGAAGATTCCATATGGCATACAACAAGAAAGGGGTTTAGGGTAATTGGTTCAGCTTTAATTATGTCCTACTTCCCTCTTTAGCTAAAAAGGCTGTAGCTATTATGTATAAAGCTAGAACATTTGTGATTTTCAAATAACCAGACCTTCAAAGGATACCAGCTTCTGACAAAGAACTGTAGGTTTCCTTGTTGAACTACAGCTCATAGACCTCCACTTCTCCCACCACAGCAGCAGTAATTCACACGCTCCTGGGTGTCGTGCAGTGTCACAGCTTCTGCTAGCAGCCCTAGGGCCAGGAAGAACCTGGAAAGCTGTGCAGAGGAATTCTTTGGATAGCGTTAAGCCCAGGTTAATGTATTCTCTTTTTCAGCGGGGCTTATTAGCTCCTCTGCCAGACTGGCTTATATCTCAGGCACTTCAGAGCATTAATAGAGCGGGCACGGGACTTTTTAGTTGACACTAGGAAACTGGTGAGAGTCAAATGGAGGACTGCCTCACTGAGACATATGGTGAGGAACGTTGAGGGAACTGGGTCTGGATAGCATGGATAAGGGGAGAGAGAGACAATTATTGTATTCAACTACGTATAGGAGGGATATAGGGAGGTAGAGCCAGGCTGTTCTCAGTGATTCATGGACAAAGGACAAGAAACAACAGTTGCAGTTTGCGCAAAGTAGTATTTTGAATGGACAAAAGAAATTAACCTTCACAATGATGATGGTTAAGAACAGAAACCAGCTGCCCAAAACCATTGTGGAATCTCCACTCTTGGAGATGCTCAAAGCTTCACTGGTGAAGGCCCTGGGAAACTTGATTAACCTTTGATGTTAGCCCTGCTTTCAGCAGAGGATTGGATGAGATAGCTTCTAGAGAACTCTTCCAAGGTAAATTATTTTATGATTCAGTGATTCTAACTCTGTAGTTACAATTAATAATAATATAGTTGTATAGAAAGAGAAAAGAAATGAGAAGACCAGAGCATTCTTTATACCTCACCCTTTCCTTGATGTGCCACTATGCATTCATCAGTTGTAGGCATCAGTCTGTTCCCTCCCCACAACAGGACTGAGTTTTGTTTTTGCTTAAAACTAACAGCTTCCTTATTGCCATCACTTTTTGTGCAGCCCAGATGCTCTGTGAACAATTGTCTCCAAACTAAGAAATCAATCTACAAATGCATGCTCAAAACACATAAGTATTGTTAAACATTTCCTGTTTCATTATGTACCAGGTTATAAAACAGTTTTGCAACTCAGGAAAGGGAATAAACACTTCCTAAGGAGCAGACAGTGTTACCCATGTGTTAGTTGTACTCCTTCAATGCGTAATTGATACTTGCTCTTGATCTTTTCTAATCTAATCCATATTTACTTTTCTAATTCCTATGACACTTTTGAAATGTCTGTAAACTTTTCTTATTGTGGATTCTGGGCTAGACTATGTTCTTTCCTAAGAGTGTCTGGTGAAAGAAATGTGATGGAAATGACACATAGGTACAAAACCAGGGTATAATATTAAATATATTAACAACGATAACATTTCTTGCTATACTGAATTAGTATTATAAGAGATTAAATATGTTATTTGGTAATGTCTGTCTACCATTATCTATTTTGTCATCCAGCTGTGCTTCCTAATGCCATATGAAAGGGACAGATATTCTGGAAGCATTAGACAGGGCTGCATCTGTATGTTTTCTAGTCCACAGAGGGAGAATGGAAAGGATAAGCTTCTCTCATAGTTTAAATGAGTGTCTCTGATACTTTAGATATGACAATGGACATCTTTATGAAGTCCAAAATTCTACACAACTTTAAAAACAAGTTCTATCTTTATAAACCTATTTTCTTTACATGCAAGAGCAGTGTACATTTACAATGTTCAAATCTTGCCATTGATGGATAGACTGTCAGTGGTGCTGTTGCAGAACTCCTAATTAAAGCCACAGCTGGGGGAAGAATTATAAGGACAAGAAGAAATTGGGAGCAATTTTAGTTTCCTCTCCCTGAAACACACTCAAATATTCTCAGCCTTTTTGTAGAAATGCTCAATACCAGATGAAGAAGCATAATTTGCTTCTCACTAGACTGCAGAATAAAAATACTTGCATAATGAATATTTGAAAACTGATTGCTATACGGCGCTGCCACCACACACAGAGCATTAGCTCTCCTTCTACACTTTCTTTTGTTTGTTATTCTTAGGGAAAGATATCAAAGATGCCCGCTCTGAAAATAATGACTCTCAAATTCTAATGGTACACATCAGGCAGAGAAAGTCATCTCTGCATGCTTCTGCACCCAGTTTGGGACAGTGTAGCACTGTCAGCAGTGAACTGACAGCATGACAGACATTTATGGTCTAACGTCATATGTGTTTTCATGATGAGAAAAAAAATATTAACTGTTGTCTACCACAGTATTTCTAACACCCAAAACTGGTTTCTTCCCGCTTTCCTCTTCCCCCTCAAATTCTCTCTTCCATATACTTTTCTTTCCTTACTTTTGCATAAATTTACTGCCTTTGTACTTGTCCATTTGGGAGTGCTACTTAAACACTTAGGACTCAGACCTGCACATGCTTAGCAAATGGCTGTGACTTCTGCTTTTGTTCAGCAGCCCATTCCTTCTACCCTCCCAGCTCACCCAGCAAGGTATCCCTGTCCTCCCAGGAGGGGTTGCTGTTGCCAGGGAGAAGCCGGTGAAATGGAATACGCGAGTGCTGCTGAGCTGCTTCAGCACAAAGACTCCCTTCAACAGCTGTTGGAAGCGAGTGGCGCTAAGTTACCGGCTTTTGGACTGAAGTGGTCAAGGAGTGCTCTCAGGCTTCCTCTTCTGGCCAAGATCCAGTGAATGCAAACACTGTGAGGGGATGGTAATAAAGGCATGGGGAGAGAGAGATGCCTACTGCTATTTGCAAAATGATCTCCACCCCATCCTGAAAAAGAAACCCATGAAAATCCTGCAGCTGCACCTCCAAGAAGGGTGAAGAAATTTCCCATCAATGGAAGCAAGAGCAGGAGGGCAGTCGCTAGCCCTCTTGTCAGAACAGCACCCTTGGTAACAACGCCCTGGAGAGCAGAGGGCTTCTGTCCTCCTGTGCAGCAGCAGGTTGCTTTGTCAGTACTGCATCTATAGGAGGTCCTACGGGGACCTCGCGTTGCCATGTGGAGTGACTCAAAGTTTCAGCCCCGGCTGCATCTGCTTATCCTGCCTGCTGCAACAGCTCTGATGGCAGGGAAATCAAGCCCTTTCAAGAAAGCCTGTTTCCCAAGTCCACCAGGTAAGATAAAGCAGCGATGAGTTTTCAACTCCTAAACACAGCATGTCTGTACCTATGTCTCTGAGCCTTCGTTATGAGCATATCCTAATGTGCTCCCACTTGCAATTTATGAAGGCTTCTGAATCACGTGATCTAGAACCAAGATGGCTAGAGTAGAAAATATGTTTTAAAGATACTTAAAGGATCTCAGAAAAGCTGTAGTATTGAATTGCCTTCTACCTGCTGCTGCACTGTCCTCTTCACCACTGCAATTCCTCTCCTCACAACCTCCCTAATGTTTAAACAGAGAGTTTGGGAGTTGTAATTCCAATAGTCTTCAAAGATTTCAATGAAAAACATAGCTCTGGAATACAAATACAAATAGCTCATAGCCTGATCTGATAGCTTTTCTTTTAAGATTATGTAATACTTTGTGCACAACTATCTGACTATTCTAGCAACAAGTTGTGACCAATATGACATTTCTGATACACTTTGCAGTTGAATAGGACTGCATTTCAAAGCAAAACAGCATGTGGTATGTTATATTTTAAGGATTTCAAAAGTTGCTATGACAATGAAAATGCTGTGTTGCCCTGTACTTGGCACTGGTGAGGCCCCACTTCAAATACTGTGGTCAGTTTTGGGCCCCACACTACAAGAAAGACATTGAGGTGCTGAATCGTGTCCAAAGAAGGGGTGAAGGGTCTAGAAAATAAGTATTATGAGGAACGGCTGAGGGAACTGGGGTGTTTAGCCTGGAGAAAAGGAGGCTCAGGGGAGACCTTATCGCTCTCTACAACTACCTGATAGGAGGTTGTAGTGAGGTGGGGGTAGATCTCTTCTCCCACGTAACAAATGATAGGACAAGAGGAAACAGCCTCAAGTTATGCCAGGGTAGGTTAAGATTGGATATTAGGAAAAATGGCTTCACTGAAAGGGTTGTTAAGTGTTGGAACAGGCTGCCCAGGGAAGTGGCTGAGTCACCATCCCTGGAGGTATTATAAAGATGTGTAGATGTGGTGCCGAGGGCCATGGTTTAGTGGTGGACTTGGCAGTGTTAAGTTAATGGTTGGATCTCAGGGGTCTTTTCCAACCTAAATGGTTCTATGATTTTCTGATTCCTCAATACTTGACTTGAAACTTTGTTTTGAAAGTAATTAGATACCTATTTTTTCTTTTAAAGTGTGACTTTCCTATGAAAGTCCATGACTCTAAGGCAGGAAATCTGGGTTCAGTTCTTGAATTCAGCAAGAATGCATAACCTGGGGCAAATCACTTCACTTTCTTGTGCTTTAATTTGTCCATAGGAGCCTGGGAAAAGTATATTCCTAATAGCTGGCACTTCATTATACAAAATGGAAATACCGCCTATCAAAATAAAATGCAGTACTGAAAGCATACAGAGATTTTGTCAATCAAGTGTCAATAACTAGGTTACCAAAATGAATCCATCAGCAATTTCTCATGTCTCTCGATATTAAAGCATCTAGAAGACAATTGCATTTACGTTCAAGATTTACAATCTGAAACATTCTTCACTACATTTTGATAAATGGTTTAACCCTTCTGCAAATTCACTTTCAAAGAAAATACATATGAATTACAATCTATAATGTGTGTAAAAAATTTAACAGATCATGACCCATTTTCTCTGTTCTAATTTTCTCAAGAAAAAACTCAGGAAGTAGGAATCATCTGTCTTTGACAGCAGTTTTATTTAATACTTTATGTACTGTGCTGCTTCTTTTAGTACATGTACACAGAACTCAGAGTAGTTGGGTTGCAAGGGAGCTCTGGATATTGCCTAGTCCAACCTCCCTGCTCAAAGCAAGGCAAATATTGTGATGCTTTTAAGAAAGAAATATGGCAACTTGTTGGAGGAAAAAGGCAGTCAAATTTGTAGTATCTTTTCACTTTTTTGGAATTCACATTAAATTTCTATGGATTGCTTATCACAAATAGCAAATGAATGTATTTCTCCATAAATGCTTAAAACCTTGAAAACCCCATGAAACACAGTGCTGCTGCTGCCTTCATCTCTTGTACACCTAACAGGTTCCATTAGCTTTTGCCTGCATCCACCTGAGCAAGTGGAAAGAAGCAAAACCCTATGAAGTTTCACCTTGAAAATGGTAACGTGTGCTTGGAAAAGCCATGCTCCTGCAACTGGACCTACACGTTTAGGCTGGAACACATATATCTGGATACACGCCTACATCAGAATCATAGAATTGTAGAATAGTTTGGGTTGGAAGGGACCTTTAAAGGTCATCTAGTCCAATCGCCCCTGCAATGAGCAGGGACGTCTTCAACTAGATCACGTTGCTCAGAGCCCCGTCCAACCTGACCTTGAAAGTTTCCAAGGATGGGGCATCTACCACCTCTCTGGGCAACCTGTTCCAGTATTTCACCACCCTCAGCATAAAAAATGTCTTCTTTATACCTCGTCTGAATCTATCCTCCTTCAGTTTAAAACCATTACTCCTTGTCCTGTCAGTACAGGCCCTGCTAAGAACTCTGTCCCCATCTTTCTTATAAGCTCCCTTTAGGTACTGAAAGGCCACAATAAGGTCTCCCAGAGCCTTCTCTTCGCTAGGCTGAACAACCCCAACTGTCTCAGCCTCTCCTCATAGCAGAGGTGTTACATCCCACAGATCATTTTTGTGGCCCTCCTCTGGACCCGCTCTAATAGGTCCATGTCTGTCCTGTGCTGAGGGCTCCAGAGCTGGACGCAGTACTCCAGGTGGGGTCTCACCAGAGCTGAGTAGAGGGGCAGAATCACCCCCCTCAACCTGCTGGCCACACTTCTTTTGATGCTGCCCAGGATGCGCTTGCGCATCCCAATCTGAAAGTGCACATGGCCAGCTCCTGTTGAGCTTCTGCTCAGCCAAAACCCCCAAGCCCTTCTCCTCAGGGCTGCTCTCAATCCATTCTCTGCCCAGCCTGCATTGATCCTGGGAGGTTGCCCCGACACAGTTACAGGACCCTGCACCTTGCTTTGTTGAACCTCATGTGCTTCACACAGGCCTACTTCTTGACCTTCTCCAGCTCCCTCTGAATGGCATCCCATCCCTCAGGAGTGTCAACCCCACCACTCTGCCTGGTGTCATCCATAAACTTCCTGAGGGTGCACTGGATCCCACTGTCTATGTCTGATGAAGATATGGAACAGTACTGGTCACAGTATGGACCCCTGAGGAACACCACTCATCACTGATCTCCGTCTGGACATTGAGCTGTTGACCACTACTCTCTGGATGAGATCATCCAACCAATTCCTTATCCATCGAAAAGCCCACCTATCAAATCCATCTCTCCAATTTAGAGAGAAGGACGTTGTGGTGGATGGTGTCAAAGGCCTAGATGACATCTGTAGCTCTTCCCTTGTCCGCTGATGTAGTCCACTGATATATATACTGTCCAGTAGTCTTATATCACTGTATCATTCATATACATTTATATACATTGCATACATTTATATCAATATATCACTACATATTTCTCTATGTCATTTACTGACTATATTTACTAGTGTTTCTGTGATCAGTGTTTCTGACTGCCCCCAACTGCAACAGAGCAGAGTACTGTCTTTTCCTTCCAAGTTCCCTCCACTGAACCGAAACTGATTGTCTCCATTCCTCTGCTTTTTGAAACAATTTCTACATGCTGAGTGGATGCATTAACAAAAAAAATTACTTCCAAACTGCAAAATCAAACAGGCTGTGTTTGAAAATACTCAGTAAGATAATAGAGTTTTTTATGAAATGAACATTTATTTAATGATATTTCATGTTTCTCTCCCACAGTTTCTGTGTGACTGCCTCATTTAGCAATCTTCATCATGCCAAGAGGAGTTACGCAGACGGAAAGCTCAGGCTAGCAGTGAAGGCAACAGTGAGTCCATGGTGGAAAAAAAGGGTCCTATGGCATGATTGCTCTGCTGTCACCAACCCTGCTGCTGTAATTTCTTTTTCTGAAAAAATCCTTATTTGCACCTCAGAATTACAAATATAAAGGGTCAGAAATGTTTGAAAAAAATTCTGCATTACTGAAAAATAACAAAAAACAACATAAATGCTTTTTCATAGAAATTTACTCATTCTGAATATTGAAAGTTTGATCAAGAAAGATTCCAGAGGTCCATAACGAAATTTCCAGTCAAACTTCACACAGAAAAGGAGTCAAGGTCTCCCCAGGGCAGTGTCATCTCCAAGCACTCCAGTGGTTAGGAAACCTTGCCACTCCAATAAAACTGTTTGAAAGCCCTGTCTCTCATTGCCGTAAATGGCTGTCCTTGAAAAGGCCTAATATATATTTTTGTTAAAAATTGTAAAAGGTGGAGCTTTTACAAACAAATGAACAACAAACCTAGACCCTTGAAACACCTACAGACTGGACCCCTTTTTTCTAACCATCCTTTTTCCTATTTGCCTGAGGTAGTTGAAATCAAACAGGAAGTCTCCTAATTTTGGTAGCTGTTTTTTCAGTGTGACAAACACAATATTTATTTTACCATTATAAGCAAACAAAAGACTAAAATACACCAGTAGAGTTACGTGTGTTTAACAATCTAGAGGACTGGGCTCTGTAATCTTAGCAGAATAGATATAATGCAAACTGTCAAAGCTTAAGGGGACAGTCAAAGTTGATTTTCTTTGAGAAGCATAAGGGATTTAGACTCTGCTGAAAGTCCCAGCATAAAACAGTTTTATGAAAACCAAAAACCTCAATTTTTATTTATTAAGTAATTTCTATTCTTTGCATTACAAAATATACAAGTTTATACTTATAAAGTTATACAAGTTTAAAGTATATATCTAAAAATAGGACATCTAAATATATAATAACGTAAGTTTAAAGTATATAAGTATATATCCAAAAACATAACTTAACTGAAGATATAAGTATATAGAGAAAATTTTATAAATATATCAGTTTCTGGCACTTTCCAGTATCTGAAGGGCGCTTACAAGAAAACTGGAGAGGGACTCTTTACAAGGGCATGTAGTGACAGGTCAAGGGGTAATGGCTTCATACTGGAAGAAGGTAGATTTAGATTAGATATCAGGAAGAAAATTTTCACTCTGAGGGTGGTGAGACACTGGAACAGGTTGCCCAGAGAAGCTGTGGCTGCCCCATCCCTGGAGGTGTTCAAGGCCAGGTTGGATGGGGCCTTGAGCAACCTGGTCTGGTGGAAGGTGTCCCTGCCCATGAAAGGAAAGATGGAACTAGATGATCTTTAAGGTCCCTTCCAACCTAAACAATTCTACAATTCTATGATTCTAAGTTTACAGATATAAACAATGATTTATATAAACAAAAGCTGCATTTTGTTTTAGAACACAACTTTGGGGCATATTTACAATTCAATCTTATAAAGCTATATGAATTTCCAAACTCCATTTCCAAATTGCATCATGATGATGTAAGAAAGAGCAGTAGTGACATGATACTTCAAAGAAAGGTAAAAAAGTATTTCCTTCGAGCACTGAGCTAGGCAGTATGTTTTTCATTTAAATGGAGGGAAGAATTACTTCCTGATCCCCTCTTAGATAGATTAGTATGCAAAATAAAAGAATGTGCAGCCAATGTGACCTTATTTCTAGTATTATCATATATAATATTATTTTTATTAAATAATTTCCCAACCTTTAAGAAATATTAAACTGATGTCACTCATTCCTTTCTACCCTTGGAAAGACACCACTTTTTTCTGTGAACACTGCCATTAAATGCTGTTTATGGTTTGCAGCAATCTCACCTAAATGCTGGCAACAATTTCTTTGAGTGGAAAAAAAAAAAAGATGCCACTGGGAGTAACTGTAAGTTATTTCTCACTTCAGTAATTTTTAAACATAAAAGGCCAGCATGATTCCAGAAGAATGAGGGGGATTCCTAGGTTCTCTTTTTCCACTGCCATTAACTTTGCGTAGACATTAACACATCCTTTAAATCAATGGCAGCCATGTGTAAATTGCTATGGTTCTGGTTTGTCGCTGTTTTATACTCACTTTGCCTGATGTAGTGTTAAACAGCAGAAATGGGAAATGCACTTAACACTAGATTCTTAACAGATAAGTGAAATTCTTAATGTATTGTTTTTCTACTTTGAAATAAATGACATTACAGATTTACTTCACTTAATTCGTGCACATAATTCCTGTAACACCTAGCACGTTCGTGCTTCTCAAAAAGGGGGATAATCCAGATCTAAGGAGTATGCAAATGAAACACCAGAAAGATGCAACCAAAAAAATATAAGAACTTGCATAAAAGTGAGACATGCTTACTACAAACAGTATGGTACACTCATGTAGATATAAAGTCTACAAGGCTATTGTTTATTTTCTTTTCGTTGGCTGTTTTTGCAGTGCATACACACCACCTACATCTACCACCTTTGCCAGGTATTTTTCTGACATCACTGCGCTATTCCAGACATAAGCGAGAACACATACGCACAATTCAAGTTTCATTGCAAAAGTATCGTATCACAAAAACTAATTGAAGACAATTTTGTCTAAAAGTCTTGCCTCAGAGAAAAGGATGTTGTTCGTATTAATTTACACCAAGTTGAACATGAATTTAATTCGTGTGAATATGGATCTAATGGAATAATAGCAAAGCCAGGACAGAGTCTTAACAGAGCTTTTTGAATTAATAATTGAGAAAATTCAGAACAGACTATAGACTCAGAATCACATGAGTATACTACACATTCTTCATTTTATACTGAATCTCAGGTTGCCTTTACATTGCAGAAAATTAAAAGCGTAGACATCATCCTTGCCGGAAGAATGCCCACAGAAGCCAACGTCCAAATTGCTTTAAGCATTCCCAGGGCCAGTGATGCCAGGTTTCATCAAAAGCTGTAACCTGCAGAGGCAGCTCCTGACCTCTATGAGAGTCCCCTCTCTCCACAATTACTCCCAACTTAAAGCTGACCATCATAACTTTGCTATATCGACACCAGTGATTACTAGAATCCACTTATTTCTAATATCTTTTCTCTGACCTTTTTTTTTTTAAAAGTAATAAACATAAATGTTTATTTTCTATCAATTTTTATTCAAATTCTCAACCAAAAAGGTTGAAAATTTTTTTGAAGTGTTTGGAGTTATTAGGGGCTGGTTGAGGGAAGTCTCCTCTTGCCACAGAAATGTTCAGCTTTATCTCGTATTTTCCTGCATACGTTTTGTTTAACAGTCTTTCAGACGGACGGACGCCACCTGTGCCCTGAGCAGCACAGTGTCTGTTGCCGAGGAAACAACATTCTTCTCTTGCATCCTCTTCTCTCCCTCTCTCCTTATTCCAGTGTCTCGGCATCCTTTGCATCAAGGGCAAACAGGAAAAGGCTTCCATGATTGCTGACATATATGAAAAAATAATGCCTTCAAATACTTGCATAAAGTAGCATAATGTTCCAGTAATATCACAAATTTGGAAGACTTGTTAGCAAGACTGCAAATCGTAAATTGTGACTTTTCGTTAGAACTTTATTCTGCCATGAATATGGCAAATCAAAAGAATAATAATAGATGACATGGTATTTATAAGCTTTACACTCCTACTAAGAGCTGTCCTATGCAGACAGTTGATCCTGCTCAGCCATATGCACAGTCATCTTGTCTGCTCTGAAGAAAAAAGGTCTTTAACATAATTGCCTGCAGCCCAGTGGAACAACTCATTAGATGTAACCACGGGTACAAAGACTTCCCTTAACAATACAGCCAAGGTTTAGAAGCCAATTACCTGCAACAAAAAATAAATCCAATGTAAACAGTAAAGATGTATCAGAGAAAACTGTATTCTTATCATGCTGCGTTTCCTCTAAGGCCCTTGTTTCCCAACAGGCCACTTAGCTGTCTGAGCACCTAAAGAGAGGTGAAGCACCCTGATCTGGAGATGATGCCCCATTTCCCAGAGCCAGAGCAGTACACCTGCATACCACTATTTCACAGCCTTTTCTTGGAAAACAAAACCAGTTCCCGAATATTGTAAAAAAACAAAACAGAAGAAAAGAGGAACCCAGGTTCCATTTAGTCATTAACACAAAGCCACAGAATAAAAACCAAACACAGAAATGGACTCATAAATGGAGAGCATTACTCAGCCCCAAGGGAAATCATGGCTTAACTATCGCCAATTGCAACAATAACTGCATCCATTTCTGGCTTCAGCAGACAGAGCAGGAATTACAACCACGCAGTAAATGTTATGTTCTCAAACCTTTCAATGCCATTAAAAAATAGAAGGAGACGGAGGTGCTGCCAGGGCGCTGGGGGCACCAAGCGGCCATGCCTGCTCTGCCCGGGCACCCTCAGCCTTGATCCCCGCGCAGTCCCCGCTGCCCCCCCGGCGCTCCCCACACGTGAAACCTCACAACCGGTTTGCCTTAATGGCTGAACACGCAACCCGTGACAGCGGTCTGCTGCTCCCCACCACTGGTCAGAGAGAAGGCAGAGACAGAAGAGAACAGACTTTGACTATGAGGAAAGGTGCAGCTTTCCCAACACTCTGCTGCAATGCAAAGGCTTTTAGTTTTTTTAAAAACCAAAACCAAACGGCGCACTTACTATTAATCATTTTTTAAAAAACAGACATAACTGATTGCTGTGCTGCATATTATGCTCAGGTATTGTGTACCTGCAGGTGAGGATACCTTCACTAACAAAATACAGTATCCCACATAAGAAAATGCTGCCATCACAGAGGGTCCTAGACCACACTGAATGTGAATCTGTTAAAACAAACATTTAATGCAAGTAACTTTCATTTTTGAGGGACTTCTTACATACATAAAAATCAAAATGGGCTGCTAAGCAAAGGTACACATACTGTATGAATAAGTAAAGACCAGGCGTGTTCAGGAAGCTGGGCTTTGCTGCGCTCTCTCTCACGCAAGATCAGTGATGCATTGTGAGTGTGCTCAATTTCATTGAAAATTTAAAAAAAATATTACTCTTGCCAACAATTATGTGTTCACAGATACCAGTGGAACCTTCACAACAGCTAGCTAGGTAGGTATTTCACGTACTGAAGGATGTCATTGTACATAATTCCACCTCGTATCTTGGATGGTGATCGTGTGTCACTGAAGGAAGTGAGATTTGTATTCACAGACTTCTCTAAACCCGTTGTCAAACTTTTAACTGTAAGTGAATCACTTAATATTGTAAAATACACACACCTTTATGTTTGAAAAAAGACGGTTGTACAGACTTCCCTAAAATTTTAATGGAAATGATCTTATCGTCGTGCACCACATAACAGCCAAATTTGTCACTGTATTTGCAGGAAACATGCTAAAGCCAGAAGTTACAGGGCTTGCTGTTTTGTAGAGAATGTATTTGAGTTAAAACATGTCGTTTTGAAGTCAACACGTTTCACAGTGATGTAAATATTTGAACTGCATTTTGAAAAAGAAAGAATCTGAGGTCCAGAATGTTGTTAAAACCATACCAGGTACTTCTATGTATGGAAATAATAGAGAGGAGCAACCTATCCGTTTGATCCAAAAATGTATTTTCAATGTACTCTGCTAGCCATGGAAACTGACAGAATGCTTATTTTTATTGTAATTAATACTGAAACGAATTTTGACTATCAGGGAGAGCGTGAAATGGAAACCTCTTCCTTACGCCAGCTCTGCAAAATGTGATTTCAACAGTTCAGATTAAAATTAATACTTCTTTTCATCCCCAAATTTTGGGGCACAGTGTACAAATACATATATAGAATGAATTGTCCGATATTTGAGACAGCCACATGCTTTTCAGCAAAAAATTTCACACTGGTCTCACCAACTTACGATTTAAATAGAAGTGCTTCTAAAGACACTCTCTTAAAAGATGACTGACCTTTTAAGAATAATACATAAGAAGTCCCAAGAAATCACAAACGCCTTATTATAGTGTTAGCAGAGCACGAGAGCAAAAAACGCATTTTCTTCCCATCTTTGCCCTTTTCAGCACCAGCCAGAGAAACTGAACGCATCGTGGTATGGCTGGAAAACATGTCTTACCAGGCATTCCCTGATCAGGGAATCCCCGTTCTGATTGTGAGGTGTGGTAGAAAGGTGGTAGAGAGATTTACTGCTAAAGGAGGGTGGCAACGGGTAGAAGCTGGCTTTCTTTTTTCTTATATATCGTATAACCTCTGAGGTCATATAACTAAAGTGGACAGCAATTTTAATACACAGCGGAGTGTCCTGAGTCTGAACTACAAAAGGAGTGTCCTGCATTTCATAAAGATTGAAGTAATCTGTTCAATCTCATCAACTCAGAAGTCTTTATGATGAAGTCCAATTTTTGTCACATTTTTAACTCTCTGTTGCAAAAGAGTCACCTTGCCTATACTTTATGCTCTAACCAAAATATTATTTATTCAGATAACTGCAAGTCTGGAAGAATTATTCAGGCTTTTGTTCTAGAAATTTGGAATAAAATTAACTTCTCAAGCATAAATTAATGGAGAACAGCTTCTTAACCACATTTTCTCTACTGGATCTCCTGGCATACTCTTCTTCAATGATCTTCTCCAATGAAAGTGGTAATAACGCCATTCAGTACTTTACAAAATGAGCCCCTTTTTACATTAGTGTGAATATTTATTTTGGCAGACTAATAAACCTGATAATGAATCACTTTGTACACTTCCTGCATATGTTTTGAAATTTGACTATACAAGCTGAATATTCTGTATGCTGATTATATTTTGGGTTTATCATATTTTATTCTAAAATACCTTAGGTAACTTAAATACACTTACCTAAAGTTTTGTATGTCCTTCCTCCATTTAAAGCTCTCTCTATATATACAACTAAAAAGGCATTTTGATCTCTCTTACTTTGGAACAAAATCAAGTTTTAGCCAGAAATAAGCAAGCCATTATCTACCCTAAATTCATTCTTAAAATCCTTAACAAAAGGCCAAAGAAAATGATATTTCATTAAACTATATTTCCATATAAAAAATAAGCATATATTAATATTTTAAAGAACACTACATCAATGAATCATTATTGTGCTCATCTTTTAGCTTCTTTAAAATAATATGGGAGATCAATATATGTGAGTAAAATTGTCAGCTGAATTAGAAGAGAGTAAGTACAATAACAGAATATTCCTATTAAATATTTCTACCTTCCTATAAAGTTTTAACAGTTATTATTAAAAGTAGTACTTTTCATAAAGCTCCAAATTAATAAACTTATCTTTTGTAAAAGGCATTTTGCTCTTTTCTGGCAATATTTTTCATAGTCATAGATGATGCCAATAACCTGCTCATGAACAAATGCCCAATGCCCAAGCAGTAATTTTATTTGCTTGCTACTTTTCCCCTCTAATTAAAGGAAGATACACTTTTTTCTCATTAAACTTAATGATGTTAGCAGCCTTTCACCGTAAGCCATATAATGTCACAGCAGGAAATAATACAATCATATCCATGTAACCAAGATACATACATTTTTTTTTCTATTTTTTTTTTTTTACATATTCTAGTCTTAACAGGAGGTGGTGCTGAGAAGCTGAGAAGAATAAGAATAAATGTAGTAGTAGTATAATGCAGACTGTGATACTGAGCCAAATTATCTGCTTCTAGGTGAACAAAACTCCCACTGAAAACACCTCAATAGACGATTTAGTCTTTTAGGACAATGGAATTTGTTCTTATAATTTAAAACAATTCTTGATTTCTTATGCAGTACCTCAAAAATTTTCAATGCTCTAGCTTCTGCTGCATTAAGGAAGCCCTGGTGTTCTTCTGTAGTCGACATTCATATCATTGGTGTCCATTAACACTGAGACATTTTAAAACATATTTTACAACGCTTGAGCTGATGGATTGCTTCAGCACAGAGGCATCTGCAGATAGGGTCCTAACACTTAGTATGACTCAAAGGGCCCTGGGGATGATTCAAAGGCATTCTAACATTTTATTCCTTTTTGGGTTTGGGGAAGTGGTGCACAAAGTAGCCATTTCCTTAGCACAAAAACTGAGTACATGTAGTTACTGGAGCATGATATCTTACTGGTGTAGTAGCAACTTTATGAATGGGTTCAGGTCACCAAATCTTTCAAGACTTTTTTTCTTAGATATATCAACAGAAGTGTACTACTAGTACAGCTTTGCTGTTGTTTCAAAAGTAGGATCTTTGAAGTTTATTGATGCATTGAGGACTATCAACACACACAAAAAACATTTAAATGATATAATATATATTTAACGTATGATATGAGTTGTGTTTTCCTACATGGTCTATTGCCTTGACAATAGTTTTAATTCCTCATAATGAAGGCAAATCAGAGCGCCGCCTGAATAAAAGCTTTTTTAATTTTAGACAACTATTATGTGAGATCTCACAGTCGCCTTAGCAGCAGCCATATGTATCACGCCATATGGAAAGATACACTATCTGTACTTTAAGTAACAGAAATTGCATTAGAAATAGTGAAGGGGGAAGGGAATACTGTGATCACCTAGACCAACTTCTTGTATAATGCAGATTGTTAGACTGCCCTAAATTAATTCCTGTTTGAAACAGAGCATATCTCTAAAGTATACTGTTGAAGAATCCACAGCAAACCTTGGTAAAGTCACTAAGTAATTAGCTATTCTATTTAAAATGTAAATATTGTTTCAACTGTTAATAACCTAACTTCAGTTTCCAGTCATTCAATTTTTTTTTTTTATTATTTATCTCCTAGGTAAAGTCATCTTCCCTTATTAAACTGTTGTTATTTGTCCGTATGTCTCTACTGTCATTGGATGACCTTCCAATTCTTTGTTGGAGAAGTAAAATATTTTGAACTCCCTCATTTTATCAGTACTTTTTGCAATTTTTTAACTTTTTACTTTTTCACAAATGTATTTCAGTTCTATGTGCTTCTCCAACTAAAGAACAAAAATATTAATTAAATCCTTTTCCTTTCTTAAGATTAGTAAGCTGATAGCTTTCATGTCATACTGTATAAAGTGGATTGCTAAGATGATTTGTCTAAGAATCTTGAAAAACACTCTTAATTCTCTTGGGTTTAGACTCTTCATTGTATCCTTTCACTTTATCAGTTTTCTACACTGATTAGTTTCTAATTTATAGAGTTTGCTTCTCACATCTTCTGTTTTTGTCACAATTCACATACAGTTGCTTCAAATAAATATTTGTCATGTTTGATCAAGACATTTTTGTTTCCCTTGATTGAGTTTTCTGTTTCTAATGTACTGAAAGTAAAAAAAAAATGTGGCAGAGAGTTGCCCATACTCAAAATTGATCATGCACAAGAAAGCTCTGAATATGTTTTGTAGTAAGTATTGATAAGGGTTCTCAGGGCAGCCTGCACCTTCCCCTTCTATCAAGACACTCCTTCATTTCAAAGCACTGGTGTCTCCCTGTTCCTGATGTTACATAGTCCTGAAAAGACAGGAAAATAGTGAATTCTCAGACAAGACTTGATAAAGGACAAATTATTATTTGACAAATTAAAGTTGAGTATGTTTTATTTCAAAGTTTAATCCTCTTTCCTCTTTTGTCAGAGCAGACTCATGCATAATCTGGTGAGGCCACATCTGGAGTACTGTGTCCAGTTCTGGGTTGCTCAGTTCAAGAAGGACAGGGAACTGCTGGAGATGGTACAGCAAAGGGCTATAAAGACAATTAGGGGATGAGAACATCTCTCTTATGAGGAAAGGCTGAGGGACTTGGGGCTTTTTAATCTGGAGAAGAGAAGACTGAGGGGGGATCTTATCAATACTACTAAATACTTAAAGGGAGGGTGCCAGGGGGATGGGAACAGTCTTGTTTCAGTGGTGCCCAGTGATAGGACAAGAGGTAACCGGCACAAACTTTAACATAGGAAATTCCATCTAAACATGAGGAGGAACTTTTTTACTTTGAGGTGGCAGAGCACTGGAACAGGCTGTCCAGGGAGGTGGTGGAGTCTCTGACTCTGGAGACATTCAAAACCCGCCTGGATGCCATCCTGTGCAACCTGCTGTAGGTGACCCTGCTTTGGCAGGGGGGTTGGACTAGATCATCTCCAGAGGTCCTTTCAAACCCTTATCACTCTGTGATTGTGTGACAAGTCTTTGCTCTGCTATATCAGTTAAACTTAGTAAACTCTGCAGGACTTAGGGTAGCAAAACTTCTTTCTGAAACACAGTCAAGACCACATTCTCAGCCTTTGAACTCTCTGTGCACTACCAAAATTATAAACTAAACAAATCCAACAGTTGGGTTTGGTTTTTTTTCCCATGTGCAGACATCATACAGCCATAGAATCATAGAAGGGTTTGGATTGGAAGGGACCTTGAAGATTATCTAGATCCACCCCCCCTGCCATGGGCAGGAACACCTCCCACTAGACCAGGTTGCTCAAAGCCCCATCCAACCTGGCCTTGAACACCTCCAGGGATGGGGCATCCACAAGTTCCCTGGACAACCTTTCCAGAGTCACACTTCCCTCACAGTAAAGAATTTCTTCCTAATATCTAATCTAAATCTACCCTCTTTCAGTTTAAAAATGTTACCCCTTTTCCTATCACTACAGTCCCTGACAAAGAGTCCCTCCCCATCTTTCCTGTAGGCCCCCTTCAGATATTGGGAAGCTTCTATAAGGTTTCCCGAAGCCCTCTTTTCTCCAGGCTGAACAACGCCAACTCTGCCAGCCTGTCTTCATAGGAGAGGTGCTCCAGCCCTCTCATCATCTTCATGGCCCTCCTTTGGACTCACTCCAACAGGTCCATGTCCTTCTTATGTTGGGGACCCCAGAGGTGGACACAGTACTCCAGGTGGAGTCTCACAGGAGTAGAGCAGAGAGGCAGAATCCCCTGCCTCGACCAGCTGGCCACGCTTCTTTTGGTGCAGCCAGGATGCGGTTGGCTTTCTGGACTGTGACTGCTTTGCAGGTTCATGTTGAGCTTATCATCAACCAACACTCCCAAGACCCAAGAGATAAAACTTTTCAGCTTAGCTTTTTTCATTGTTACAGTTTCAGATTTCTGGGTCTGGTGGGTTGAAAAGATGGTAACGACGTTTTTACAAAACAGCAAGTCTAGCAATTCTGGCAAACCCTGAAGGGAAATTATCAGGGCGTTTAGTAATATCTATTATTATAACACTACTACAAATGTCCACCAACCTAACAAAGAATTGATTTTGCCATCAACATTCTCTCTGGAATATGCTCAAGCAACGTTATTAGCACAAGACTGCTGAAAGGGGAGCAGGAAATTACATTTCTTTACTTCTTGATTGCCTCTTACAAATGCATTATGTAGGTGTGCATAGCATCGACTCAAATACCAATATTTACAGAAAAAATATTATCATTAAAAAAAGAATATTTAGTATATAAATGAGCATGATTTTGAAGCAGAAAATAATTTGAATTGTCTTATACACAAATTTTCAGAACTAAAATAGTTTTTCCTTCTCACAGATCATGTCTGTTACCAGATAGTTAGGTTAAGTATAAAGGGTAGTTGGATGTCTCAAAATTTATTTCTCAAAGAAAAGCTTTCCTTCCACTGGTTTAAAGTACAGACCAGGCTAGGTATCATGACAAGACTAAATAGGGATCTATGTTGTTATGAAATGACTCAGGCCTGCAGTCAGCCAAGGAGAAACTGTGTTGGTATCTTATCTTTTAACCACACTTTGTGTTAAATTATAAGCACATAACATCAAGAATTTAAAAAAATAAAGAAATTGAAATCCAAATGAATTCAACCTAGTAAAAATTCTTGCAGTCTTCATTTTCACTTTAAATTTGCATTGACTATAAGTGACTATGAGTTCCACTTACATACTTTAGACAATTATTCCTACCAGTTATTTGCTAGGTGGCTTGGACCACATTCCTTGATTTGACTCAGCTTTCACATCTGTATAATAGGTGTAAAATTTCAAATAAAAAGCTTTATGACAAGGCTGTATTATTTGTTGTAAATAATATCCAAGCAGAACAAATCATAGGGGCATCCTACAGCAGGGGGAGCTCTAAGACAAGCTGTATGATCTCACATAGCACCAAAGTCAGAAATAAATTACAACGTGTACTAGGAGAAAGGAATGCAGGGAGGAAACGGATTTCATGAGAGACAACATGAAACACAAGTCAGAAAACTTCTTCTAAATATATCTGAGAGACAGACAGAAAAGAAATCACTGATAATAACTCGAAATATGATGCTAAATGAAGAACATTATTTTATGGATTAGAACTTTAACTAGGGCACAGCATAAAAACTATCAGAGAGTTCCTACTTACAACTATGGCCTGAGGTGGGGAGGAAGTGAAAGGAAAGTCAATGACAAACAAGAAAAGCAGTTTGACAGACCTTCTAAAAGAAGAGTTTCAGATAAACAAGCTCTGAATGTATCAGCAAATTCTCCTTTCTTATAACAAAAAAAAAAGTATTTGAAGAACAAGTATCTTTACCTTCTCAATATGCTTAACATATGATTTATCTCGCAGTAAGCCACACTAGATTTTGTTGATGCCTTCACATTGGTTTGCACTTTTTAATTCACAATTTGAACATTTCTTTCAGGATTCTGGTAGCTTTTTTTCAAACTGTTTTTCGTCATGATTACTGTCTTAATCATTAGCCTTAGCCTTGGGGTCAGACAGTAAAAAAAAAAAAAAGGCAATCTGAATGTCTCGTCGTTTGAACAATTAAGTGGATAAACGTGAAATGTGATCGAGTTCTTAGAATCTGTCTGGTGAAAGCAAATATTTTATGCAAATCACAAGTGAGAGTGAGTGGAAAACTTGTCTTCAGAAGCAGACGGTCACAGCTCTCTAGCTCACTGCTATACCATCATCTCTGCTTGCAGAGCTAAAAGCAATATAGGGCTGTTAAGAAATTGTATATATCATAGTGTCCTAAGAAAAACCTGAAATATTAATTTCTGTGTAGCCATAAATACACAAAGCCAAAGTAACTAAATACAAAAAAGGTAATATGCCCAGAATGTTATCAATGCACCTTTTGAAATTAGCAAGTGCTCACTGGTCACCATTCATCTGCATCAGTATTCATTTCTTTTTTTTAAACATAATGTATATTGCACATGATTCTACTACAGAGAGAAGAATATCCAAAATAGGGACATGAAGACAAAGAAATTCTAAAAAGAACAGAAACAAAATGCTTGAGGACTTTTTGATCCATGAGCCAAAGCAAAATAAAGTCTGACACCACGAAATTCAATTAACAGTTGTTTCCTACTTTAACTAGGGGAAAAATCATTTACACACTTCAAGGAAATAAGTGAAATGTACAAAATTCGCGAACATCTTAAGATAACTCTATGAACAGCAAGAACAATTATGAATAGGAGACATTGTGAACATGTGTGTAAGAGGGCAATGACACGCAGAATCTATTTACTGATCTTTCTCATCCTGAAAGTGGCATTTCCTAGCTTCAATAGCTGTTAAAACAGGGGCATGGCCACTAATCTTTTGCCTTCAGTACAGGCTGGAAAGTGCTTGATACTTCTGAAAAGACCACTCTGTGAACTGCTTTGTGTATGTGGGCGAGGGAAGTCCTTGCATGGACTGTGCAGCGAATCAGCTGGCATTTGGAAGCTTATCTGGCTATGCCTCTCCTGGTATGCTCAGCAGTAAAATATTATCGCTGGTTTCTAAAAATATCTGGCATCATTTGAAATCCACCACTGCATTTGACTCTGTAATAATCTCCCGCAGCAGTGAATCACAGAGACTAATTAAAACTACGCAACGCTCTTTCCTGAATTTCTTTTGTAATTTTCTTGTATTTGAATGTATGCAGTGTCCCTTTTTGTTGTTTCTCTGGGACAAGGTAATTAAAAGGCAGATTGCATCCTCTGTAGTTCTTTAATAACTCCGAAAATTGCATTTAACTAGTAACTAGAGGCAGTGAGTGGACCCATAACACTAATGATGACGGTTTTTCCAACTTCAGAGATTGCACAGGATTTCTGCACAAATCCCAGCTATAAAATTACAACTTTGCAGTTGAGGCTGTAAAGCTTTATTTTCGTTGCTGGAGGTTTCTCCTGCCTAAACCTCCAGTGACTCAGACAGGATGGCAGGTATCACACTAGGTGATACGTATACACATTTTATACACTTCAGGAAATTATAGCTGTATTGAACTGCACAGAGCAGTTCTGCCACTGAGAGATAAACCACCACTTTTAAAATAGAGTCTACAGAGCCAAAAAGAGACGTGACATGAACTATGGGCCTAATTTGCAAAGCACATGCATTTCCTCCTGGAGAAAGCATATTAAAAGCTGTTAATAAAATGAACAAAAAGTAGATACTGCGTGTGCTTTAGCTGACCTGCAGAGCACTTCGTGAGTGGGAGTAAAGGACACAGTTCCCTGCTTAACTCTGGCACAGAAGTGTGATTAGAGATTGGATTTCCTTAGTATCCTCGCATCTTCCTTCCCACCACCCTATCCCAGCATCAAGAGAATAAATTAATTATTAGGAAATTTGGCTTTGAATAGTAAAAAAGGAAAAAAAAAAACCCACCACTAANAAAAATAAAAAAGGAAAAAAAAAAAAAAAACACCACTAGTGGATCTATCACATATAGTAAAAAGACTGAAAAGGCCAACATGATGAATCAACTGAACTAATTTTCTAAATTAAGATTTGTATTCCAGTAACTCCTACAGGCTCCAGTGAGTTACTGTACTTAATACTGTGTACAAATACAGGAGACAGCTGCTGTATTAAACACCCTACAATTTAAAGGAGGAAAATGCAGACAGTAACTGTCCAGCAAGACAAGGGAATGGAAATGTGATTAGCTCAATTATTTCAAGGTTTTTTTTTTCAGCTATTTGAAAAATAAAATACAGTTCAGGCTACTAAAATAATTTCTCATTTCAAGTTTTTCACATTAGAATATGAACAGGAATGAACAATCCCAAAGAATCATTAAAACTCAGATGCTTTATTTCTGTATTGAAGATGAGGATATTCCAAAATTAAAAGCTGGTAAAGAAAGGTGTTAGTGCTTGCAGAGCCATGGAGTTAAAGATATCAGATGACTCAGTGAATTTTATTCCCTCCCTTATATACAGGTGAAAAAATTCTGGAAAAGCAGGATAAAAAAACCAACATAAAAAAAAGACTATGATACATATGTGTGTGAGAGTGTATGCACATGCAAGGGAGAGAAACTATCAGTTTAAAAATTGCATTTACATCCTTTCAGAACATCAAAGGCAAAGGTAAAAAGGAAAACAATCAAGTAACACTTACGTCCTCAGTTGCTCAAGAAAGTTATGTCCACTAAATAGGCTTAAGAGTGCATCTGAGATAACTTCTTGACCTAATTATCTTTGCTTTCAAGTTTTGGGCTATTTTTCCTCAGCAATATCCCATTTAGTTGAATTGTACCAGCGTCTCTGGGATCGTAAATAGAAGTAAGTGGGAACTAAGATGAAAAACATTGTAATTCATTAGGTAATCCATCAAAAGGAAATAATTGGACTGGTAAATTGCTAGAAGTCTAAGTCGAGGATGGGAAATTAAATAAGTGTATTATCTTTGGGTTCTTTCAGTTCTGTCATAACAGATATTGCAGAGTGATTATAATTAGGCTTACACAAACCTATTGTTTCATTTTGTCACACCCTGAGTCCTTGGCTTACCTTTGCTCTAAACATCTAATGAATACAGTGGCTTCAACTATATCTTACGCTTTGGCAAATGGTGCCACATGGAACAGCAGGAGCGTGCTTAGGCACACTGTTTACTTTGTGATCTAAGGTAAGTTTAAACATCACTTTAGAATATGATGCTATGGACCTTACCAGTATGAGCCGGCTTCAGATTTCTTTAGACAGTTTGTCTCAACCTTCTACGATTTACTGTGCTCAAGAGTGACAGTAATTTTTTTCTTGTCTGCCCATGCATATATTTATCTGTTTGAGAAGCCTTTTTCAGTTCCAGTGAAGAAACCTAACATACATTTTCACCTACTTACCTCAGAATCAAAGGGAGGACTTCTAACAAAAGTGATTAAAAGTGGTAGAAAGGTAACTGCACATATTCTGAAGCTAGTTGCCCTTTCCAGATCACCACCACTGCAGACTTGAGCTTGCCAGATGCTACCGTATGCTTGAGCCTGCTACCCCAGGCAGAGAGGATTGCTGGGGAGGGTAAGGATCCACATGCTGCAGGATGCTGCAAGGGTGACAGGTTTCCAGTGGGAAACTGGCGCTACGCAGCATAATCACAAAATGCCTGAGATACACTACTGCTATCTTCTTTCAGAGCAGCATGACTTTGAGATGAAGGCTAAACCTGGTCCACATTGTTTTATTATTTACCTCTGCTATTTTAAATATACCAGGCTATTTATTTTTGATGCAGACCCGAAGCTACATCAGAGAAGAACTGTTCAGAGTAAAACATAAAATCGATTCAACCTGACAGCTGAATCTTTACAAATTAGTATTGAGAAATGGATTAGGTTGATCACAGTTCAGAGTAAATCTAGATCACAAAGTGTAAACAAAATTTTGTTAATTTTTCTCTATACTTTGAGAGTATTTAGTGTCTACGTTGAAGATCAGAATCACTGAATCACTCATAAATAGATCTGACTTACAGGTATTAGTATCACAAGAAGTTTAAGTGATTATTAGCAATGTTTTAAAATTCTGCTTCAGTAACAGTGAAAAGTATAAATTCTTATCTGAATAATTAAAAAGTATTAATATTTTTTAAATTCCAAACACATTTTCTAGCCAAATTAAGCGATGCTTTTCTGGCTGCTTTTTCTCACAAAAGGAGTTTACAAAGACCTACGAAGTTAACACTGAGGAAAATACACAATGCACTGCTGACATGGTTATCTCCAAGCCAAAGAGCATATTCACACAAGCATATAAAACTACCATTTAGTGAACCTCTCTCCTCATTTCCCTAGGGAACAGTTTCAAGAATAGAATAGCCTAGTTTGGGGAAAATTCTATCAGTTATGTTATGTAGGCTACAATTTGCTCATAACACTTGCACACCCCAGGTACACATATAACATAAAATATCTGATGAAATCTCTCCATTACTGGCACTGAAAGTTTTGCAGCTAGAAATTACTGAATGCTCTTATTACGATCCAAAAGACAAGCAGACAAAAAACATTTGTTTACTCCACATGAAAAAAATATAATTCAAATTATTGTAAAAGTTTGTTAATAACTTTCCCAGTTGTAATAACTACTTCAAAGCCTGTTTAAAAACTTTAAAAGCACCATTTGAGATTCATCAAAATAATGATAGGATATTCTATTTTCCCCTTTAATATAAATATAATAGGAACATTGTCATACTACTAGGTATCAAGCCATTAAAAAATAGTGGCCAAATAATGATAGTGAAAATATTTGGTAAAGAATCAGCAGGACCAAATGAAATTTATCCCAGGGTGTTTGTGAAATAAGCTGAAATAATATTTAAATCATAAGTGATTCCATGAAATGCAGAATAATGGTAAGAGCACAGGTCACTGGAGAGGGCCACAATGCCAATATAGAAAAAGGAGAAGAAGACAGCTTAACTTTGATACTACAAGCAAATCGCTACTCAGTTCGTAAGAATCTAGGAATAAGCTGGTAATAACCAGCCACAATAGCTTAAAATCTTGCCAGACCATTATAACTTCCTTTGACAAAGTAACTGGTCAGATGTAGGTTGAAGCTGGAAGCTATAGGTTTCATCTATCTTGAGTTTAGCAAAACTTTAGATACTGCTTTATGGGACATACACAGAAATGACATAGGGACACCCAGGCTAGATTCAATCAGTATTTGGCAGAAGCAGATATTGTGGACAAAAGTAAAAACAGTCAACAACTTCGATCAAGTTGTAAAAGCACATATTGCATTAAGTCCTTCAGACTGTCTCATTCCAGGTGTTTCGATTACTGACTTTAAGTAAAGTGTGAAGTGATAAACAGTTGATTTTATAAGCAGAAAAGGATGAAAACGTTTAAAACAGATGGATTAGCGTGCAAATGATCTTGATAATCTAGACACTGAGAACAACAGCATTTAAGAAACAAGCACTAAGTAAAATACTTTTGGAAAATAATCACAACTACTAATGCCAAAGAAGAAATTAATGTAATGATACATTGGATCACAGCTCAGTTTCACCCAACAGCAGTCTCAATGCTGTTGCAGAATAGGAAAATTTCACTTTTTGAGATACTAGCAGAAATTATTATCTGCAAGAAATGGGCAGCAATTTTTTTTTCTTTAATCTGAACTGGGAAGGCCTCCAGATTAAACAACACACCAATTTGAGGCATAATATTTTAAGAAAGGTGCAGAATGCCCAAACACCTTCAGCTAAAGGATCATCACCAACACTCAAAACCTCTCTGTACTGCAGTGCACTTCTGTCACCACACTTTACAGAGGAAAATCTATACAAAACCTGTGGTCTGTGGGGGTCCACCTAGCATAACCTTGTTTGGGCATTAATGCAAAGTGTCCCAATAAGCAAAGATGTTACCAACATCCATAAAGAAAGGCCATCTCAACAAAGGAAGACTGGGAAAAAATGACAACAGCTTTTGGTGGCTCCTCCAATACCGTAAAAAATACACTGATTGATTCTTCTCCATGCCCTCTGAGCTTAGACAAGAAGTTTGCTTAATTTGCAGCCAGGGGAATTTGGCCTAGATACCATTTAAAGATAATAATGGCCAAAAACTGGAATAGATTATCCTGTTCACTGGATATTATACATGACAGGTCAGTTAGGTTACATAAAAATTTTCATAAAGTTGTCTGGGTATATGTGATCCTGCATCAAACCACTATATAATGACCTCTTCAGATACCTCCATCCCTATCATTCTGGTAGAAATAACAATACCCATTCCATTCAACTTTCAAAATTATTCTGCAGGCAAGGAATATAAAAGTTAATTTATGACTAATACATGGATATATTAAAATCTTAAAAGAACATCTGTAAATTGGATAAATGGAGCAAATTATGTAGATAATCAGAAGTTATGGAAGGGGAAATACACGCTTTTTTCAGATTTAAGAATGACAACTGTCAACACTTAAGACACCACCCCAGAGGCCTCCCACTGTTATCAGCACCATTGTTTTCCTGTACTGCTGTACACGTTAGGGACAACCCCATGCAGCGCTACAGACTGGGGGCAGAGTGGCTCGAAAGCTGCCCAGCAGAAAAGGACCTGGGGGTGTTGGTGGACAACCGGCTGAGTATGAGCCAGCAGTGTGCCCAGGCAGCCAAGAAGGCCAACACCATCCTGGCCTGCATCAGGAATAGTGTGGTGAGCAGGACTAGGGAAGTGATCATCCCCCTGTACTCGGCACTGGTGAGGCCTCACCTCGAGTACTGTGTTCAGTTTTGGGCACCTCACTACAAGAAGGACATTGAGGTGTTGGAGCGTGTCCAGAGAAGGGCTACTA